>JAADYI010000041.1:0-44318 GCA_023338185.1 Lagenidium sp. CBS 127285
CTCCCCGCGGGCCAGCGGCGCATTGGTGGCGGAGCTCGAGTCGTCGTCGGCCATTGACGTCGGTGGGGTGGGTGGGCACCAGTATCACATTATGGTCGACCCTTGGCGGACCCACACTCACGAAACACCCAACACAAGGTTGCGCAACCTGCCCAATTTAAGAGACACGTGGTCTGATCATAGCTGTAGTGCATGTCCTCACCCTCCGCTCGGGGCCGTCGCGCTGCTTGCTCTCTACAAGGAAGGGCACTCGTGCTCGGGACCAAAAACCAAACTCATGTTTTAAAATTGAATATGACAATCGCCCGCCGCCGGCATCGTCGTCGGCCATCCCGCCGTCCCGTACTGCGGCGTCTGCGTTGGCCGGCTCATAAATCCCAAGGACGATCACGGCAACGCCTGGGGACTCGGGTCCTGGGGCTTGGTGGCCTCGAGGAAGAACCACGGGACCGTCACCTCCTCGCCCTTGGCCTCGGAGAACCACGACAGCGGCTCCCACGTCCGCCCGTAGAGCTCCGTGGGCTTGTCCAGGGTCACGGGGATCGTGAGGTCCCAGTGGATCAGCGAGAAGATGCCCTTGTGGGGCTCGTCCTCGCCGTACTGGAGGGCCCGGGTCCGCCAGATCCCCTCGTCCCGGGGCCCGTCGATCATCGCATGCCCGCACATGTCGGCCCAGACCTGGCTGCCCGTCGCCGAGTGCGCGTGGATGGTCTTGACCAGGCGGATGTTGCTCCCCCAGTCCAGATAGTACAAGAGCCCCTCGAGGAGCCAAAACGTCGGCTCCTTGGGGTTGAATCCGCACGCCAGGAGCTGCGCCTGCCACGCGTGATCCGCCAGATCCGCGATGATCACATCGCGCTTGTGGGCCTTGAGCGTGGCATGAAGCTCCTCGTCCAGCACGCGCTGCTTGCGATCCATCACCGACTTGCTCGAGTCAAGCTCAAAGACATGGCAGGAGGCCAGCGAGTCCAGGCGATAGGCACGGCTGTCGAGCCCGGCGCCGAGGATCACAATCTGCTTGATCGCCTTGTTGCGCTTCTCCAGCGCCTCGTCGATGGCCCGCGTGCGAAGGGCCATGTACTCACTGAGCCTGTCCTGCGAGGGGGCCCATTTGGTGAAAAACGAAAACATCGCCGCCCCGGCGTCCCCCGCCAGAGCCTCCGCATGGGGATCGTTGATGATCGCATCCGGTCGCTTGGTCTCCGCAGCGCGGAAATACGCCGTCATCAGACTCGTGTACTCGGCAAAGTTGCTCTCTGAGAGTTCGCTCAAATCCTCATGACTATCGCGGATCTCGGCTGCTACACAAAAACGACATTAACGACGCCATGTCCATCGATCGCAGTCACCATTGACCGCCGCGTCGCCGTCACGTACCCAAATGCCCCTGCGACTTGTCAGAGCCACCACCACCGCCTCCTTGCTCGTCCTTGGTCGTTTTCTCCAATTTCTCATTCAACGCGGGCTTCCGGTGGGGTGACGCATGAGGCTCGGACGATCCGCTCGTTGTCTTGGTGGCCATTATTGTTGCGTGCCGTTGTTCGTTGCCGTCTTCTCTTCAACTACTACGTCAAATGCCAAGTGAGCCTGCGGTGCAGGCGTGCATCCAGCCCCGACATCGTCGACTCGACGATGTGTGACATGCTGCGGCCGGGTCTCAGAGTCGCGAAGATACTTCTGCGTTCCCCGAACTAGACGCAGAATTCATGATCGATCATTGTCCACAATTCCGCGAGAGTCCCGCAGATCCATAGAAAGACACCACAGCGAGATGAATGACAAACAAACAAGACCTTCACCAAAATAAAACTTGTAGCCGCCGCCATCAGCGACAGCGCAGGACAGGCCACGACCTCCCATCCACCGACAAAATCGTACTCGACTCGTAGACGAGCTCCGTCTCCTTCCTCACGGCAATGGACGGGAGAGGCGAGTCATCGACTCGACGTTCCAGAAAAGTCCACGGGGCGCGTCCAGGGCAACGATCGAGTCGACGGATGAACCTGGTCGTCGATGACCGCATGATCGCCCGAGTGGCGTCGTTGGTCATGGTCGTGCAGTGTGTCAACTGCCTCCAACTTCTGGGACTTGCGTACATGTACCTCACTCTCGCGCTGCGCAGTCATTCCTTTTTGCTGTACCTGAGCGAGGTGTTCTTGTCCGACGAAGATGCGACGTATCTGCGCGGATCAAGCCTCTACGTTGGCCTCATGTACTTGGCACTGGCCGTCCTCTTTGGCGCATCCATCATCAAGACCATGTATCGCTCGGCTCGAAGGCTTTGCGGCGTCAAGGTACGGCCGTCAAGACGAGCACAATCACCGTCCAAGATCCACCCGAATAAACCCTCTCGTAGCTCGCGAGCCTCATTGGATCCTCCGGTGGATGAAAATTATCAGCAAAGGCGCCTTGCTTCGTTGGCTCAGTGGTTGTGGTCAATTGCGCAGTGGGCATGGATTGCCTTCGGCATCCGCGGCGAGCGATTCGAAGAAGGACTGCTCGTCCGAGAATCCTTGGATCTCCTGATGCAGGCCTTGCAAGGCTATGCATGCAGTCAGGTCATTGTGAACCCGGCGATCAATCTCTCGTACGGTGTCCTGCTTGGAATCAGTGCTATCACTCACCCCATCATTGTAAAATTCCTGTCTCACGATGTGGTTTCCATGCGCCTCATGTCGGTGTTTATAGAGTTCCTCACTGATTTCGTCTGGGCTACAGTCTTGCCTCTTTGGATGTATGTTCCGTATATTCGCCTTGATCGATCCATTCCCCCCGCGGAGCTCGCAATGCAACACGCCCCGGGATTCCTCGACGTATCGAGACAAGAACTGCGTCAGATATTGCTCCTAACCCGCGGATCTGTCATCTTGAGCTTCTTCCCGTATTGCAGCGCCCTCATTACTCTTTCCAGCGTCGAAAAACTCATACTGTCCACAAAGAGGACAAAGCTCGCCGATATGCAGACTACTACCGGGCGGTGCGCCAACCACCGGGTCATCGCTTGGAGGGCTTCATCCAATGAGCTTCAAAATCACGCCTCATCGCCCAATCCAAGTAGAAGTCGCGTATGGAAGATGAGATTGGCCTTGCAATTTTGTGGGTTGATACTCTTTGCGGTTTCAATAATCGCCGTCGCCCGCACACGCCTGACAATTTTCCACGCTGGCTGTCTGTATCCATTAACGACATGGTTTGTCGCGGCATCCGACACTTGCGCCGTTTGGCAAATTGACTGCAGGTCATTTGGGATCCTAGGGGCTGACAGTGACTTCGCCACTATTATCCCCAATGCGCACGCAGAGACACTCCTTGTGCTGGTCTTTCAGAATTGCGAAGCCCTTGAGATTGGCCTTGCGGTGGCTGACTTGCCTCGACTCGCAAGCATACAAATTTTCGACTCAACAATCGTAAAATGGTCGTCTCTCCCAGAAGTCACTGACAGCTTCCTTGGGTCTGTGCAGTCGATTGCATTGGAGAACGTGACGTTTCCGGTCGACCCAACGCTGGCGCTCCCATTTTCAAAGCACCTCAGCCGGCTGACTTTTTACAACACAACTATTGACGTTTTCCAGTCACACACGGAACACGACTGGCAGAACGTTAAGCATTGGATATGCGACGGCTGCGGTTTGACAACGTTCCCGCCATCGCTGATTTCAATGCACATGCTTCGCGAGCTTTCAATTCACAACACCCCAGTCACCGAGCTGCGATTTCCGTCGACAGACACGATATCGATGCCGTGGCCAGAACTCGAGGTGTTGAAGTTGAACTCGAATTTGCACCTGAGGAGTATTGACGCGAGTTTTATTCGAGTCGTGCGCCAGGCACCATTGCTACGATCCCTCCACATTGAAAACACCAACATCTCAACAGCAGATTTCATATCTCTCGATCAGAACGAGTTGAAAATCCACGCCTCCGGAACTCCGTTGTGCGCGCGAAGAGAATTAGACACAACGCGGACCAGTAATCTTATCTGCACGTGAATGCAGCAGCAACTGGATGTATAGTCCAATGTGACGAATTCACGTCCTTTGAAGACTTTTCGCGTCTATTTGGGAATTTTTGTGCCCGATGGCTCCGACTAAATGCCCCACTTGCCAACCTGGTAATTGGGGCCACACCGTCATTACGACAAGTTGCAAAAAGTCGCCCGTCTTGTCATTCTTCTGCCAAGCACAGTTGATCGATCTTGCAATCACCATTTACAAATTGAAGGCCGCTCATCCTTAGAAGTACTTTCAGACCTTAGGTCTCAACAGTGAACCTTTCTGTTCTCTGCACGGGTATCACAACCGCTCACGGGCGTTCCACGCAAACACCAACCGCACCGGCGCTTCTCTATCTCGGCGCAATTTGCTTTTGTAATTGAAATGTGAGCGGATACGTGGGAGGAATATAACCACAGGCCGCTGGTCAATTATTGTCATCAGGAACAATTAAGTCGTATTCCACGTTGCTGTCTCCGAACCTCTCCTCATTGCTGGAAAGATCTGCTCGCTCCCCTATGATCGTGCACACCCCGCACGATGCCCAACATGATCAGTTCGGTGCTTTGTCATGCTCGCGTACGAGACCAACACAGAAGCGAACCACAAGGAAGTAGCTTCCGCAGACACCCTTGTAAATGGAGAACGTTTGTAGTCAAAAAAGGTTCGCTGCGGTGGAGATGTTACAAGGCGTCGACCCTCAATTTCCTGCTGGGACGATGAAGGTACTGAAACAGCTCGCCGATCGACCTCCCACACAACCCGCCAATCTGGCGTCCATTGGCAGCCCTGCGTCTGTGGTCAGATCACCGTTTGGAGTATCACCTGCAATCGCCATCATGTTGTCAGTCGGGGGAGTATATACGTCACACCGCGGTCTGTAGTCAACGAGGGAAAACAGCAAGGACGCGCCATGAGCGAGACCAACGTCCCACCCCCGAGAGACTGTGACGTATTCTAATCCGCTTCGTCGCACACACAAGCGAGACTTTCCTCTGTTCACTATGACCACACCAAGCTCCTGGTCCACAATGCTGACCAAGACGCCCCGACTCATCGTGTGTTTCGCCATTGCTTTGCCGTTTGTAGCGCATCCGCTCCGGATGAGCACGATGGCAGAAAGTTGCGAAGCTTGGCATTCGACGACCACAGTGACAATGCACTAAGACACCACCTCGCTGAAACACCAATGATCGATATCATCCACGGGCTCTTCAGGCGGCCGCCGCGAATAAGCAAGCGCAGAGTCCTGCTCGGACGGCCGGGGTCAATGGAGAGAGACGATTAAAAATCTAAGATCCCGATGAGACCGGGAGGAAAGGGATGTGGCGTTCGAGGTCCAATTCTTCAAAAGACCAGAAGTAGACGTGCGCGATTCTTTAGCCGGAAACCATAGAGAGCCTTCAAGCTTGTGAAAGAAAAAACTAACGAGCATCACTCAACCCCAGTCACAGCATTTGATCTCCAAACGAATTCCACTTCCGCCAGTTGATCTCGATCGATGTTGTCGATATCATTTTTGCTGCAGGCGATATGAATGAGTTTTGCGAAAATCCATCGTCCCACGACTTGGTATCCGCTGACGTTCCAGTCATGCAACTCACACGACAAACTCATTTTAGAGGCTGATGACGACGAGAGTCATGCTAATTTCGACATGCCGCGGGTGGTCAGTCACCTCTTGATGAAAGTGGCAGACTTGAGCGGTGGTCAATGCAGACATTTCAGCTCGACTGGATCACAGTTGAGCCTCGAGCGCTGTCAACACGAGCATGAGTCTGAGCCCGACAGCGACAGTCGCTCCGATCAGTCAAAATCAGCTCCATGGCCGGGTCACGTCCGATGTTTCAGCTGCTGGTTCCCCGTCGGCGCCAACAAATGCGATGCCCCAATCACTCAGACCGAATCAACTCACATCATCATCTTCGTTTGGCACGCAACGACGACGATCAAGCATCTTGCAGGCCCAACTCCAGCAACTACAGGCCTATGTTCACCGTGGGACCGGAGTTCTCGCGCGACCGGTGCAACTCACACTCCGGACGCAGACTATTCGCCGTCTGTGGGTGCTCATCTTCGTATTTCAGACTCTGAATGCCGTTCAGCTTATCGAAATTGCGAATCTTTACCTCGCCTTCCATCGACAAGGCCACTCCCTCTTGGGCTTCTTGGTCAGGACATTTCTCGACAACGGCGAGTTGGAGTTCGTGGAGCGGTTCAGCCTATGCATTGGGCTGGCATACTTGACTTTGGGGGTGATGTTTGCGTACTTGGGTCTTGTGATGGTCGCACGAGCAGTGAAAACCCGCGATCTGAGCTTTCGCGATCCTATTCGGCGGCTCCACCCCAGTACAAGAAAATCCGGAGCATCACGCCGGAAATCCTCCATTTACGAGTCCCTGCATCTCCCTCAGCTCGAAACAAGCGTCATGGGCCTCATCACCCGCTGCCTTCGTCGACAGTGGAAGCTCTTCTTGTCCTTGTTTGTGGCGTACGGGGTCCGAGGAGAGCGCTTCGAACAGGGACTCCTGGTTCGCGAGTTTTTAGATATCTGTGTGCAGTCCTTCCAGGCGTACTCTGCAAGCTGCGCGATCAGCAACCTCTGGGTCACACAGGCCTACGGGGTCGTCTTGGCCCTCAGTGCGACGATGAACCCGCTCATTGCGCGATTCTATGCTGACCACGTGCCGATGAAGCGCTTCGTGACCGTCTTTGCCGAGTTTTCGATCGATTTCTGCTGGGGCACGATCCTGCCGCTGTGGATGTTTGTCCCGTACATGTTTCTGAACCGGGACATGACGGCCGATGATGTCCTGCGGGATATGGGCATGGGATATTATGAAAAGGCGCAACGGGAGATCCGCCAGATCCTCATCCTCTCGTGGCGGTCCTTCTTCGTCTCCATTTTCCCATTTCTCAGCGCATTGTTGAGCCTTCGGGGGATTCGCAAACTCCTGGAGGCCGCCAAGCGCGCCGACAACCTCGCCGACATCCTCGATGAACTCGCGGCGGCCACCGCGATGAGCCCTCAGCGCGGGGTCAGAGACGATGGCGTGGGTCATCGGAGCCCAAGACCATCGAATCCGATCAGAGGCAGTGGCCTTCATCGGAGCCCACGACCATCGAATCCACATCGAGACGATGTCGACGCGCATCGGAGCCCACGGCCATCGAATCCCATGAGAGCGGCTGAAGCTCCGTCATCTCCTCCGCCGGCGACTGGGCCGAGCGTGCACGACCAAGAACTGCATGCGTCCAGGGAGGCAATGAATGCCATCAGCGGGCAAGCACAAGACCCACAGCTAGCAGCACTTTCATCGTCGTCGCCCAGGCCACGAGCGGCGGGCAAGCCCACAAAGGCCCCCCCGCCGCCCATGCTCAAGCACATGGAGACGATGCGCACGCAGACCGGGCTGGGCATCGCTGTGAGCGCCCCGGTCTCGCGAGTGACGGCGCGCGTCCACCAGGCGTTCATCTTGTACGGCGTGGGGATCCTCCTCCTGTCCATCAGCGCGTCGGGGATCTTCCGTTGGGGCCGGGCCACGGCCGTCCGCTTTCGCTCCGACGACTGCCTCTACCAGCTTTCCCCGTGGTTCGCCGTCAGAGAGGCTTGTGTTGGGCGGGTCGTCAACTGCACGGATCTCGGGATGACCGGCGAGGCGAGCGAGGTGGAGGCCGCCCTTGCGGCCATGGACCGCAAGCTCCTCTCGGCGATTCTCTTCCTCGATTGCCCGAAACTCGAGATTCCCGCGACTCTGCGCTCGCTGGGGGGGCTCCGAACACTGGCGATCAAGGACAGTCGCATTCGAGCGTGGCCCGCGGCGGCGGCGCTCTCGGCGGAGGCGTTTCCAGTCCTGACCAACGTCTTCGTCGAGAATGTCACTTTCGACTCGACGCCCGAGGGACTCACGTCCTCCACGTGGCCATCGGCGACCGAGCGCTGTCTCTTCATCCACACGGACATCAGCGGCTTCGTGCATGCGCTGACGAACGAATGGGCCCAGATGCGGATCTTCTACTGCCAGGACTGCGGACTGACGCTGCTGCCGCCTGTCTTGGGGCGCGTGCCCCGCCTCGAGGTGCTCGTGCTCGCCGAGATGCCCACGCCGCAGCCACTGTCGTTCCCGGGCACGGGCAGCTCTAGTCCCTCGGAGACCGCGCTGCTCATGTGGCCATCGTTGAGGCACCTCACGCTTCGCAATAATCCCTGGCTCGGGGAGTTGCCCGTGTGGGTCGCGACGCACATGAAGAGCGGCCACCTGCGGGTCCTCGATCTCCAGCGCACCAACATCTCGTCTCTGCCTCTGCCACTGCCCCTGGACCCGACGGGCACAGTGATCCTCGGTCACGACTCGCCGCTGTGCGACGGTGGTGGTGGTGGTGGTCTGGCCGCGTCGAGTGCCCTCCAGTGCGCCGAGATCACCAGCGGCTCCCACCCGCGGATCCTCTGGTGAAAGGTAATCGATCGCGTCATGGGCAGTGCGACGTGGGTGGTCGATATCTTTGTGTGACGCTTGTTTGAGACTTGATCCGGGAGGGGGGAGGAGGGGCTCACGTAGCCGGGTGCCTGGGCTGATTCAACCGCACTGGGACGGCGCCGCCACTGGGCTGGCATCTTTGGTGGTGGGCAATAAATAAACCGCGAGGCATGTCATGACTGACTTGCTCAGGGACGCGCGCGGCCTCGCCCTCGCACCAACGGCGCATTCTTGCGAGGCCGCGAGGGTGATGCGGATGAGCGACTCCCCGATCGACGTCGCGCCTCGACCGTGCGTGTTGTTTGGCACGTGGGTCCTCGGACTCGTCATGCAGATCGCCATTCACGTCGCTGGGATCTCGGATCGTCGTCGTCAGTGGCAATGGCAGACGCCAATCAAGGAACTGAAGGGCCATGCGGGGCGTCAAGATGATCATCGCCAGGAGACCACGAGGCTCCGCTGGTGGCTGAGCGTCGTCCGGGGAATCACAAGGAGGGACTGGCACGCGATCACCCGGCGATCGCTGTGGAGCACGATCGTCCTTGGCGTGGCCGTGACGATGATGAATGCGACGATCCTCTACCTCCGCACGGGGGCGTGGGTCCAGCAGCCGTACGACTGGTACTCGCTTCGTGCGACGGGCGAGCGCCTCCACGGGGCCCACGTCGATCCCCCGACGACGATCCTCGACTCGTGTCGTGTCGATCCGACGTCCTCGAGTTCGTTTTCGCCCGTGCGCTTGGAGACGCTCGCGACGGTCCTCGCGCGGAGACACCAGCAGCGCACCATCGCCGACGATCGGGAACCACGCGCCGAGCCCACGGTCGTCTACGTCGTCCCCTTTGCCGACGGCCGCGTGATCCCAATCCACCCCAACCAGGCAACCGCCCGTCGCTCGACCCCGCGATCTGCGAACGACGACTCGGACGCGACGTCGTCGTCGACACCTGGGCACTTGCGGGCCCCCAATGCCTCGGGGGCCCTGGAGACGACCGAGCCCGTGGACTCGCTCACGCTCTTCCCGTATGTCTGGCACAGCATCCTCGGCCCGCACTTTGATCCCCGCGTCGAGGCGCGATCGCCCTGGACCCGGGTCATTCCCGAGGCCAACGTGGTCTTCGAGCTCGTGCGCGATCCCACGCAGCTCACGATGCTCCCCGAGAAGAGCAAGGTCCTTGTGGTCACGCAGGCGATGACCGGTGTGCTCGAGTTCTTGGCCTCGTCCGCGGGCGAACGCGTGGCGCACGTGGGCTTTGTCGCGCTCTCACGGGAGGACTGCAACAATCCCGGGCCCCGGCGCTACCTCGAGGACCCGCGCATCGGCTTTGGGCTCTTTCCGTACGGGGACTGCGCGATCCAGGACGACGAGCGCTTCACGGTCATTCCCCTGGGTCCGAGCTTTGAGCACGGCTTCCCGATCAACGCCCACACGTTGCCGATCCCGCCCGTGGATCAACGCCCGCGGCTCCTCAACCTCCTCGTGAGCTGGACCGTCGACAAGCCGACGCGGATGCAGGCGCTCCTGGCGGCCCACGACGTCTGCAACAGCCGCAACGCCGACAAGGTCGTCGCCCACAACTGCCTCATCGAGCACAATGACGCGCTCTTCAAGGGCCTCCAGCGCCTCGACGAGGCCCTCGGGACGGGCCTCCGGTGGCTCCTTAGCGGGGCCCCGCGGGTCTACGTCGAGACCCTCCGGGGGTCGGTGTTCACGCTCTGCCCATTCGGGAAGAACCCCGAGCAGTACCGCATCTGGGAGGCCCTCGCCGCGGGCTCGATCCCGATCATCGAGGACCTCCCGCGGCACGTGACGACGGCGACCGAGAACGAGAAAGGAACGACGAAGACCGGCACCGAGATCGAGACCGAAGGCTTCCGCCCGGGGACGTTCCTGCACCCCGCGTACCCGAGGACCTGGCGGTGCCGCCTCGAGGACGTGCACGCGTTTCTCCGACGGACGGGGGCCCCGGTGCTCTTCGTGCGAGACTGGCGACGGGACCTCCCGGGGCTCCTCCGTTACTACACCCGCGAGCATCCGGAGGCCCTCGTTGAGCTCCAGGGGCGCGTCGGGGCCTGGTACCGAGCCGCCGGCGCCCACCTCCAGGCGACACTCGTGGATCGCACATTACGATTCTTGGACTAACCTTGTTTTTAACAACAAAATCCCCAAATTTCCAGTTCGTCCAAATTCTCCTAATTGCTTTCCTCGTTTTCTCCTATTTTTATTGTTTTTCTTTCCTCCTTTGTCATCACAGAACGATCGTATTTATCCGAAACAACACCATTGAGACCCACTCGTACTTTACCGCACAATACCGAGCCAACGCTGAGTGTGTGGCTGTGTGCCCAATCACGCCACTGCCGACCACCGCTGCCCCAATCGATCACCCGTCGCGCATCTCTATTACGCGTTGCTGCCCCCCATAATGGTCCTCCGCTCCGTCGCCCGCCTCGCGCAGCCCGCCACCGCGGGGCTCAAGTCCACGTCGAGCCTCGCCCGGCGCCTGGCCTCGACGGCGGCCCCCGCTGCTGCCGCGGCGACTGCCGCCGATGCCGCGCACTACGATGTCCTCGTCGTCGGCGGGGGCCTCGTCGGCTCGGCCCTCGCGTGCCAGCTCAAGACCAACCCGCTCTTCCGGGGCAAGCGCGTCGGGGTGATCGAGACCGCCCTCCCGCCCGTGGCCGGGCCCGTCGAGGAGGACACGCCCGATCTCCGGGTCTACACCATCACCCCGGCCTCCCGACGGCTCCTCGAGACCGCGGGCGTCTGGGACAAGATGCCCGCGGCCCACAAGCCCGGCTTCAAGGACATGCAGGTCTGGGATGCCATGGGCGATGGCCACATCCGCTTCAACGCCGACAAGGCCGGGCAGGAGGCCCTGGGCCATGTCATCGAGAGCAAGGTCCTCGTCAGCGCCCTCCATGAGCGCATGCAGGAGCTCAGCAACGACAGCGCCGATGCCGCCCCATTGCAGCTCTACTGCCCGGCCAAGGTCAAGCACTTTCGCCGCGCGAACGACGTCGCCCAGCACTCGGAGATCACCCTCGAGGACGGCACGCGCATGAGCGCCGAGCTCGTCGTCGCCGCCGACGGCGCCAACTCGATCATCCGCACGCTCACGGCCCTCGGTACCTGGGGCTGGGACTATGACCAGCAGGCCGTCGTCGCGACCGTCAAGACGGACGTCGCCAACCAGACGGCGTGGCAGCGCTTCTTCCCCACGGGGCCCCTGGCCGTGCTCCCCATGCGCGACGGCTACAGCTCGATCGTCTGGTCGTGCTCGCAGGAGATGGCCCAGGAGCTCACGGCCCTGAGCCCCGAGGAGTTTGTCGCCCGCCTCAACGAGGCCCTCACGGCCCCGTCGTCGGCGCCCGTGCCCCCCGAGTTCCCGGGGCTCCCGGTGCTCACGGACCTCTTCAAGGGCGTCGGCCACGCGGTCAACACGGTCCTCGCGGCTGCGGCCATGACCGACCCGTTCGTCGCGCCCCCAAGCGCGACCGAGGTCGTCGGCCGCCGCTTCGCCTTCCCACTCAAGATGAAGCACGCGACCTCGTACGTCAAGCCCGGCGTCGCGCTCATCGGCGACTCGGCGCACACGATCCACCCGCTCGCCGGCCAGGGCCTCAACCTCGGCCTCGCGGACGTGCAGTCGCTCGCGGACCTCCTCGCCGATGGTGTCAAGAGCGGCGAGAACCTCTCGAACATCTACTTCCTCACCCGGTACGAGGAGGACCGGAAGCGGGCCAACATCTCGATGGCCCTGGCCATGGACGGCTTCAAGCGCCTCTTTGGCCCGACCCCGGATGCCATCGGCGTCGCCCGCAACGTGGGCATGGGCACGCTCAACGCCGTCGAGCCCCTCAAGAACCAGATTATGCGATATGCCATGGGCCTGTAAGCGCACGCGTACGGAGGAACAGAAGACGACGCGCCCCCATCGGTCGCTGCCCGCTCTCACCGGCCATTTTGCTCGTAGGAAACGTAGGAAAAGCAAACCACAGCAAGAGAGAGAAAATGAAAAGAAATAAATGCAACCCCACCACGACCCACATCGTCGCTCTCTTTGCACTTCGTCTGTCATTATTCTCCTAGACCTACGGGCGTTCACGTGGCCCGGAAGAGAAGATCGTTGACCTGGATCAAGGGAATGTCCGAGATCGGCGGCGTCGCGGCGTCCGCATGGGCGTCGATGGCCACGTCATCGAGGAAGACCGAGTGCGCATCTGCCCACCAATCCCGGTACAGTCGTAGGTTTCTCAGGCACGCAAACAGCATCACGCCCAACGCTCCACGCACACGTACCGAGGACCGTCGCGTACGAGTCCAAGGTCGGCGTCCATTTCATATTGACGGCCTTGTACGCGACGAGCGAGAAGAGGTAGGTCATGACGATCATCGCGGGGATCGCCACGGCCCAGTGCTTGGCGGGGAAGTAGGTGATCCCGTAGGCCTTGAGCGTCGCGTCCGGGACGTAGGCCCAGACCAAGAACATGACTGCGGAGCAAGTCATGATATATCATCATCATCAGCAGTAGCGCACAGAGCACGACGCACCGTAGAAGAACGTCGACGCGAGCCACCCGGCAAAGCCAAAAAACTCCATCTGCATGGCATTCAGCCGCTGGTGCTCCTGGAACGACATGTCCGGGGCCGGCAGCGTCGCCGACAGCGAGCGCTTGCGAGACAGGACCGCCGACGTCGACGCGGGTCGTTGCGCGCGTGTCTCGTCATCGTCCGCGCCGACCGCCGCTGTCGTCGTCGTCGTCGTCGTCGTCTTCGTCTCCGTCGACCGGCGCTTGGCTTTGGCCATGATGATCTTGGGTTGCGAGCCACGATCCCCGCTTCAGAAGAATGACATGGCACAGTTTACTTGGAATGGAGACCAAACCTTCAAACACCGTTTTCTTCAAAATGGATTTATCGTAAATTACAAAACCCCCATCGTGATGATACACTAACACTCGCCAGTTCGTCCAGGCTCTCCCAGTGTCATTCTAGCCCGTCCCCGGCAGCTTCCTTGGCTGCAAGTGGCGCGGGCAATGGCCCAAATATCAACAGCGATCCGGTCCCTACTGACCGGGATCTCAACTACACTAACCCCCTTTGCACACGCCAAACAAACGCCATACCCACGACCATCCTTCTGCCTGACGCTTCGACAAAAATGACCACGTTGATGCTGGTCGGATGCGTTGGTCGTGATGGTGGTACGTGTGTGTGTACGCGCTTGCCTGGACGAATCGAAGATTTGTCGTCGTGGCCCAATCATCAGCTTGACGGCCCCATCACGCAGCATCTACCGACTGCGTGTGGGAGCTCTTCAAATGATCATCCGACTGCTGGAGGACGAACTTGCCGAGGCCCCCGAGCCGACGATCTTGCCAACGTTCGAGCACGAGACAATCATGCAGTCCGTGGGGGACGAGACGTCCGATGGCGACGACGACATCTCCGAGAGGTCAAAGCTCGAGTTGTCGGCGTCGAATGAGTCTTGGGCGTACGGAAGCTCGTCGCCTTGATCATTGTCACCGAGGATGCAGTCGGCGGTGTAGTCCCATGCCCACTATTGATGGAAAAACAAGACAAAAAGGGGTCAGTCGGTCATCATCCTCATGGCACGAACGTCGTCAATTGACAGTCCGCACATACCTCGTCATACTTGCGGGATTCATAAGCGTCCATGTCGTCCATCCCAAAGCGAGATTCGGCATCGGACAGCGTCGACTTGTTGTTGTAGTAATAATACTGCGAGAGTGGCTCAATGTCGGTCGACTCCGAGTCCTCGAGCATCTCCGCGTCGTCATCGTCATCGTCGAGCATCTCCTGGTTGTTGAAATGGCGGGCGATCGTGCCCTCCGAGAGCAACAGTTCATCCTCTTCATCGAGATCCAGCATCGCCGTCTCGCCGAGGCCATACTGGTACAGCAAATCGTACTCGTTCGACTCCCATCGCTCGCGGTTGATGCGGACCGATTCCCGTTCCACGAGGCTGATCTGCGTGACCGAGTGCCCCGCCGACTCGAGCATCTCCAGGCGCTCATCGGGCTCGAGATAGCCATTCTCCATGTACTCTTGGCGGCTCACGCGGCTGCACAACACAACGAGAAAACAGTCGCGTCGGTCAGCATCACATTGACCCACCCTCCAGACATGAGCGAGCTCAAGACGTACTACAATCGTCGCTCGCCTTCAAACGAGTCGAGGCGTCGGCGCGTTCGCCTCCGGACGTTCGTCGACAGGCCCACGGGGACACCATCCGAGGCAACGGTCGCGGTGAACATGGTCGGCTCAAACTCGACAATGTCGGCCTCGGCAAAGTGCACATTCCGCTTGGGCTTCGCAGCGGCGGCGGCGGCGCCCTTGGGGGTGGTGATCACGGCGTCGACGTCATCCTCCTGTACGGGCTCGTCGACAGTGGCGACAGGGGCCTCGTCTTCCTGGTTCGATGCGCTGGTGGCGGTCGTGGCCTTGACGTCACGGGTGACAATCGCGTCATCGACTTGCTCGTTTTCAACGGCGACGGCGAACTGAGTCGTCATGGTATTGGCGGAGGAGGAAGAAGAGGAGGGGGAGGGGGGAGGAGGAGGAGGAGCGGAGGAGGCGGAGGAGCTAACGGTCGAAAGGTGCTAAACTATCTACAAATCGGGGTGTTCGAGGGGTCGAGTTCTTGAGATGGACACGCAAAGTGACTCAGACACACACTGTCAACAACGACGTTGCGAGGTTGTTGGGGAAAGGGAGAATGAGCCCCTCGTTGCCCTCCACAGTGAGAGAGAGCAGCCAAGCGACCAGGGCTGTCCCCCCTCCCAGCCCACACCTCTCCTCCCACAAAAAAAAATGCGAGAGGGGGAACTGAAAAACCGGCGACCTCCAATTTTTGATACTTTATTTTGCACCGATTACTATACATTCGATACTGTGGTCTTCAAAAGCGCAAATGATCCACTTATGTACGAAATATATTGGCTGGGATAGAAACATGAAAACGAATTTTTCAAGGTCCACGATCCCACAAATTGCCAGCTTTTTGGATGATCAAGACCCTACCCCTACTCCAGATCTGTGGTTCCGGATGGCTTTGTAGCATTGAGGACCTGACGAATGGGCCAATCACAGCCGAAAAGAACACCCCAATCAACTGGATCACATGGATTTCAGGACAGAGATCCGGACTTGATCAGCTGCAGACGTTCTTGGACGGCCCAAAAGAAACACTAGGTTCGCAATAACGATGGCATGCAACCTATCGTTGGCGTAGAAAAGCACCAATTCAGGCTGGTGTTCAGCGAGATCGAGGTCAACACGGAACGTGGCCGCGCGGTCATTTCTGTTCTCGAGCTTGCAACGTTGGCTATTGTGTACGTCACGACGCGGCTTTCTACTATTCGTCATGCAAAGTCTCCTTCAAACGTGCAAAAGGGCGTCGAGGTTGTCGTCGTTGTCCTGGAAGTGTGCTCCTTTGTTGAACCATCACGCTGTCACATGACCAAGTGACTCAATACTACGTAGTAGCTGTCATTATACCGTACTGGTTGGTGGTCCTTGACGTTTTCACGGACAGTGTCCCTTGCACTTGTATGAAGCAAGGGGGCATAGCGCCATCGAACGCTTCCACAACGGCCAGGTGCATGTCGATGGAAATGCACATCGGCATATCAAATGAGAACGCTATTTGGTAACGACGAGAAACACACCTGATACAATCTATTTCGTTTTGGAACGTCCTCAAAAGTCATCAAGTCATTCTGTTCTCTATTCGTTTGCTGCGTTGTTCTTGTCCACCTCCAGCACGAATATCGCATCGGAAAGCACATAATACGGTTGCTGCATGTCTCCACGACAGAGATATGGCACGCGACTGAACTGCACGAGCTTGAACCCCGCAGGGATGAGCACGTTCTTCAGTATCATGTTGGCTGCGGCCTCGAATGATGCACCTTCGATACACAGACCGCCTTCCATTGGTAAGGTTTCTGATGGGGGGACACGTTTCGTGCCAACTTCGACAAACGCGTAGAATGGGAGGACCACAGCCAGAAGAAACAAACCCTGCTTGCGCATGACGATGTCAGCTTAACACACCATCAGCAAGCAAGCACAACTGTAGAGTAGACCTGACCGTTTCAGGATGGAGCATGCCCCGAATCTGCTGGAGCATGGTCTTGGGCTTGTCGGCACGATCCAAGACGTTCATGAGGCTGCGCATCGCACGGCGACGACACGTACGGAGTCCGTCAGTACCCACGACGATAGCACACTCCAGATTATTTGAGTTAGCCTCACCTGATGACATTGTATGGTTGGCCATCAAGGACATGCGGGTGCGCCAGCTCGCATGTCTCGACAGCATTGAAACCCCGTTTGTTGAGGTTGGCCACCATCGGCGCCGAGACCTCAGTCGCCCGAACGCTGTCAACGAGCGACGCGATCGAGGCCGTCACGTTTCCATCCCCCGCGCCGATATCCAAGAGACTCCCGCCAATGTGCTCGTCACCGCGACGGAGGAGCTTTTGAATCTGGGCCTTGGACAACACAAACATTTGTCCACCTGCATACAGCAACGGCGTGCAAGCCAAGCTCAGCTCCGTATCCGTGAAAACGGCCTCATCGAGCACGTGGAAGCGGTGGCACATACGACCGATGATTCCGTTGGCATCCGTCAGCGAGTAAAACATGCCGAGGACCGTCGATGCGATGGACTCGAAGATACTCCCCCCCGTGCAGGTCTGTTCGGCCATCTCACAGAACATCGTCAACAACTGGCGCCCAGCAGCTCAAGGGGATCAAACGCAAGCAAGTCCCCATTGCGTGTGGACAACCACCGTACGTCCAGGAACGCCTGCGTCTCCTCATCGCAGTCCAATTGCACAAAGGCCCGCTGCAGGGCGGGGTCCCTGACGCACACGAAGTCAACGATCGTGCACGGGCCACAGAGAAGCGAGAAGCGGAGGGATGGAGACGCACAGTCGCGGGAGGTTCACGTCGTAGACCAGCGGCGGGCCCCCGAGGCCCCCCTGCCGCGCCTGGCGGGTCGCGCTGCGCACCCACGACTTCATCATGCGTTGGGGTCTCAAAATGGTGAAGGACAATTGGGCCAATCGTCGTAATCGTCGGTCCATATGGACCTTTCGAGGTGGATTGTCATCCAGCATTTGATTTGCTGAACGGAATTATATTATGCAACAGAGCTTGTGAGAGCGGTCTTTGACAAAAATGACACCTGGATCACCAAGATGACGTTCCCATCTCGTGAGCTGATGCAGTCGGGATTCAGCATTGGGTGATGTCACTGATCTTTCGTCGTTTATCTTTTTGTTTGACGATTTGATTCGCAAAGGTTGGAACTTCGTGGTATTCGACATTGCGAGAAGAGAACGATTCAACTCGGTCAACATCAACGGGATCAACTCGGTCAGATTATTTTTCCGTGTTGGATTCGATCTGCGTGACTCGCGATGAATCAACGTGAGCAGCTGGAGACACCACAAAACAAATTTCGTTTGTAGTTGTTTGACGCGACGGTAATAATGCTCCATATTTGTTCGGATACACTGCTGAAAAGTCAGCTTGTACGCGAAATGGACGCAAATGAGTTGGAGAAAAAGTGATCTTGCACATTTGAATGGCGTTTTCGTTTGCTGCTGCAATTCTTTATGTTGCACTCGGAGTCTTGCGTGTATGCACCCAGACAGCGCTCGAGATGAGTAAAAGATGCTATTTACGTGATCATGGAGTTTGAGCACGCAATGCTAGAGCTGCTGGCGCATGACGATCCGCCAAGAAGATCCATTGCAGTTGTTACACTCAATCGACTCCATCAGCTTGAGCGTTATCAAAATTTGACACAGTTGCAAGCATGCGAGGTACCTCTATCGTGGGAACGCACGGCATTTTGCTATGTTGCTACATTGATACATTCTGCAACTTGATCACTCCAACTCGATCTCATTGGGATCCACTGGTGCGTTGACCTCCTGAGGCGCGGTGGTCTCCCGACGATCGCCAGAGGTGCCTTCGAGGCGATCGTCAACGTCATCGTCCATTTCCGCATCGAGATCAATCTCATTCGGATCCTCAACGGCGACCGTCGTGGCCCCCGAGTACGGAGTCGTGACGATGTGCGGGAGCTTGAGGAGCTCCAGGAGCAGATCCGTCTGGGGGTTTCCGACCGTCGGGTGGGTCCCGTGGGGCCATGTGTGCTCTTCCCCATGAGCCGGTGCGGTCTTGACAAAGTCTGTGACCCACTCGCCTGGAGCCTTGTCCAGACCCTTCTCCCGGACAAACTCTGCGAGGCGTTCGCGGACCCACGCGAGATCCTGGTCCTCGATGGGGATATCCTCCGCGGGCACCCGCGGGGCGTGGCGCTCGCTTGAGACGAGGTGGTGCGTGGCACGGAGGATCGCGAGCCACTCGAGGTCGAAAAAGACCTTTGGCGGGGCCGTGGAGACCTGATCGCCCTCCGCGTCGCCTTCTTTGTCCCTGTTCTGGGCGCTGGGGATGTCGAGGACCTGGAGAAACTCCCGCCGGGGCAGGCACTTGTCGAGGGCGAGGAACTTGGTCGTGACCTCCTCCTCGGCACTGTTTTCGGTTGTTTTCTCGCCATCTGAGGCCACGTCAGCCGCTGCGGCTTGTCCTGCGTCCGTGGTTATCGTCCCCGCCGCCGTCGTGGAGGGCGCGTGCCGCACCACGGCCGCGTACTTGACGTGCAGGTGCGCAGAGAACCAATGCGCTGGGCGGAGCTGGTAGAGCAGGAGCTCCCCCGCGGGGCTCCCAAGGGCATTGGCCCGGATCTCGTCCTCGAAGTAGGGCTTCCGACGCAAGAGACTCGCCAAGTCGCCGTACTGCTCAATGCCCCGGGGCCAGTCGTGCGAGAGGAACGCATTGACCCGCGCTGGGTCCCGCTGCTGGAGGTGCCCGAGCTGGTACACCTCCACCTCCCGGACGTGGTAGATGCTCCGCATCGTCCCATTGTCCAAGGGCTCCCGCTCGTAGCGCCCGGCGGTGTAGTCCTGGGGCTTGTAGATCCCCGAGAGCCCGGCGATCCGCAGGCCGGCGATGCGGACGCAGCCCGCGGCGCCGAGGTAAAACATCCGCGGGGCGACCCAGCCGCCGTAGTGGAGGTCGTGGAGGTAGTTGGAGGCCTCGTGGTTGCCGCCGATGAAGACCGTCAACACCGGCGCGAGCTTGGCGCCGCTGTAGTAGGCGTGGAAGCCATGGAGCTGCCGGTACTTGGGTGGGCACGCGAGACTCTCGAGGTCCCGCGTGTTGCGCATGCACTGAAAGTCCCCGCAGCACAGGAGCAGCTCGATGGGCCGCGCGGGGTCCATCTCGTTGATGAAGCGCACGGTCGCGTAGATGTCATCGAGCATCCCATGCGAGCACCCGACGACCGCGACACGGACCATGGTCGTGGTCGTGAGTATGTGCTTCCCGTTTGTGCGATTGATGGTTGGTCATGGCGCAGTACCGTCAAGTCTCTGTTATCCGTTACTTCACAATATGCATCAGCAAAGGCGATCCACATTCAAACATGGCTACATGCGACCAAGTGGTCATCATCAGGCCGTGGTCGCCGTGGCGGCGCCCCCACTGGCGAGTCGTGCGGACGATGCCTTCTTGGCCCGCGTGAGGGTCGTGATCTTGCGCTCGGTGGCCGTCAACTGCGGCACGTGCTTGAAGAAATACTCGGCGATCTCAAAGTACCCCAGGTAGGACGCCAGCACCTGGGGCTGCACACGGACTCGCTGGGGCTCGCCCTTGTTGATCACCTCGACCTCCATCTCGTTGTTGACGAGATCCTGGTCCTCGACCAGCTCGAGGAGCTCCTTGAAGGTCTCCAGGTCGCCCTCACTGTGGTACACGGCGTGGTGGAACTCGTGCTTCTCGAGCTCCTCCTCGTCCACGCTCGTCAATGCAAACGACGACGAGGAACCCGATGTCGTCCCAAGGGATCGAGGGGCCACTGAAACCGCGGTTGATGGCGCAGGCTTAGGCTTCGGTGTCAGATCGACCGATTTCATCGCTTTTGTCAGTTCGGTCATTTTGCCCTTGGCCTCGCGAGGCTCCTCGGACTTTGCCCCCGCGTCGTTGGACATTGGCCGATTCGCGTGCTTTTGGGGTGCCACAGCCGCCGTGGAGCCCGCAGACTGCGATGGGGTGAGATCTGGTTGCTCCAGGACCACCACTTCCCGGAGTAAATCGACAAAATCCTTGGTGTCCACCTGCGCCTTCATCAGAATGGCCTCTATCCCATCGTTGCAGACATAGTCGGCGGCCTTGTCCGCCAGAAACTCCGCGACCTTGTCCTCATCGATCTTGATCGTCGCCAGGAGCAGCTTGATGGGCACGGCAAAGTCGATGACGGCATTGAAACACTGCTCAAAGACCGGACCGGCGACCATGCAGAGCCCCATCGACAAAAACGACACAATGCGCTTGCACTTTTCCCGCCGGATTTCGTTTTCTTCCTTGGCCACGAGGGCATCTTTCAGATCATTCACGTTCCGCTTGACGGCTTCGAGTTGGCGGTCGACATTCTCGACCTGCTCCGTCAACTTGTGGATGCTTTGCTTGATTTCCTTCACCCAAGTGGCGTTCTCCATGTTGACCCGGACGTTGTCGCGGCTCCAGCGCATGACCTCGATGTCATTGAGCAGGCCGCGTTTCTTACACTCGGCGAGCACCAAGTCGAAGAAGAGCGAGGCCTCATCATCGAGCACGAGTTTCTCGGACATGACATGCTCGAAAGCCAAGATGAGCAGCCGCTTCAACTCGAGATTGTCGAGGTTGGCGCTGCCAAACGTGAACATAGTCCGTAAATCGTACACACTGGTGATGTTGACGACGAGCTTTGCGAGGTCGTCAAAGCTGACACGCGAGTACTTGAGCAGCGCCGATGTCGCACTCAGGAATTCCCGCCGACGCTTGTACTGGGTCATCAACAGCTGCATCTTTTCGCGCTGTTCGTTGTCAATCCAGTCGATCGTGTTGCAATACTCAACAGCAGTGCAGCCGTGCATGGTCTTCGCAAATGGGTCCGCGTTGAAGTGGCACACGAGCCACTCGACAATGCGGAAGGCCCCGAGGCCGATGGCGACGGCGAGGAGACTATCTTGTTCCACGAAGCGCACGCCGCCCTTGTCAATCGCCAGGACGAATGGGGCATACGGGCTCGGGGAGCCAGGGGAATAGCAGTATTGGCAGGCGTCAAAGTTCTCGTACCGCAGCGAGCGATAGCGGCGACCCATGATGGGCAACGCGCTGCACAGGTCACACCCGTACCCAGAGTGCTCTTGGTTCGCGAGCTCTCCCGATCGGCCATCTTGGTTGATCTTGAAACCCGGTTTCGCCTGGAGGATCTCAACGAACGTCTCGAGATTATCCTGCTGCATGAGGGCCACGAGGAGCGAGTCTCTCGCTGTCTCCAGCGCCACCGTGGCAATGCCATCGAGGTAGAGTTTGCGGGCGGTCACGATGTCACCCTGCAGCACGGTCTCGGAGATGACCGCGTCGAGGCTCTCGTTCTTGCCTTCTGTCAGTGCGTGCTTGGCGAATTTGGCCTCGACGAGCGTGAAGCGTTCGAGATCATTCAGGAGCTCAAAGACCTTGGACTGGACTTCCCCAAAGTGCTCCATGCGCTTGTTGCGACCCGACAGCGAGAACATCTTCGTGCTCTTCTCCAGCGCAGTGGTCGTCAATCGCAGGAGGTCGAGCAAGCGGAGTACCAGGAGCCCGGCGTAGGCGATTTGGCGATTGTGGAGCGCGAGGATCTTGTCGTAGACGACGATCACCCCGTCGACGATCATCCGGCACTCGTCATTGTTCCGGCGGACGGCCATGAGCCGTTGCTCGAGCTCCCACTTGCAGCTCTCGACGTCCTCGATGCTCGGGATCCCGCACTCGTACACCGACTCGGGGATGTCAAAGGTCTCGTCCTCGAAGTCAATCTCATCCTGCTGGTCGTCGTCGTACGAGGTCGGCGGGGGTGGAATCCCCGCGGCCACGGCCGCCTCGGGCGCGACGGCATGCAGGAGAATGCCCGAAAACGCCGCGTCAAAGGCCGCGACATCGAAGGTGCCAGTGCGGCGGATCTCGTGCATCTCGAGCTTGATGTTGAGGCCCCGGGGGCTGTAGGTCATCGCACTCCGGAGGCCCCGGACCTCGCAGTTGGCGAGGGTGTGGCAGGCGAAGACAAACTGGCGGCCGGACGTGTTCCCGCACGAGATGTTGCGGCCGTAGTTGGTCCGGAGCCGGAGCTCGAGGATGCCCCCTTCGTCGTCAACGCGGCAGAGGGTCATCGCCACAAACTCCCCGTCGAGGAGGTCGACGCACACGGCCGGATCGACGCCATTGCACCACGTCTCCCCAAAGAGGATGCCATCGTAGTGATCAAATGGCGCGACCTTGCGCTGGAACGTGACTCGGAGACCGGCAAAGCCCAGGAGCCCATTCCACACTGTGATGCACCACCATGTATCATCATCCGATTCGAGTTCTCCACGGTGACAAGCGCGCAAAACGATCGACGTACTCTGAATGGCGCTGACGCGAAAGGCCGGATCCCGCAGCACGAGCTGGTAGAACGAGTTGGTGACCTGGATCGGCAGCGTGTACCGGGCCGTGGCGACCCACGGCTGGACGCTCGTGAGCTGCTGGCCGACGTCGCAGACGAGGAAGCGGATCTCGGCGCACGCCGAGACCTCACGGACGAAGGGCTGGCCGCCCGAGCCCCCGACGCGGAAGATCCGATGGCAGACGGTCTCGAGCTCGATGGCATCGGTCCACATCCCCTCACGCCCCCGGACGGCGACGATGTACTCGTGGGGGTAGAGCGTAAACTCGTAGAGATCCGTCGCGCCGACGACGTCGACGAGGGGCGTCGCCCGGCGGGGGCCCTCGAGGAGCTCCCCGGTGGTCTCGTGCTTGTAGACAAACTGGATCCCATCGAGGAACATGCGGCCCCAGACTACCGTATCACAGGCATGCACAGTCGTGAGGGTCATCGCTCGTGGCAGAACCATCAGGCACCACCTCACGGCAACGTACGGCGGACAATGTGCACGCGGTAGGCGGTCGCGTCGACGAGATCGGACTCGGTCGAGACCCCACTCATGGCGGCTGTGGGCGTTGGCTAGTGGTGGTCGCTTGGTGTTTGTGTGTGTGTGTGCGTGTGTTTGTGTTGCTCTCGAGCACGGGGATTCGGAACTGAGCTTGCCGGAAAGAGGGCCCGTGTCCTTCTCCTTCGAGATTTATTGGTGTGCTGTTTGTTGATGTGTTTGTTCAAAGGAGCCCCCCCATTCGAGACGTGCGTGGGATGCGCTGACGATGTGGTGCCGCCCCCATGGGCGAGCAACGTGCCCGAGCCGTTGAGCGCTGGAGTTACGATCGACAAGATACCACCTCGGAAATGGGGAAACGTGGAACAACTGCAGTGCAGCGGGTTGGTCGTGTCCCCGACTGTACAATACTGTACTCTGGAGCAAAACACGAGCAGAGCCAGGCGAACCCAATTGCGCCGCTCACAAAACACCGGATCCACTGAACAAATCAGCTCTCACGTTTGAACCTGGGTTCACTATGGGTGGGAGCCGCTCGCTGCTGTGCGATGGGTCACGCGGCCTTGGAACATTTGCAACCGAGGCCAGCAGGCTGCTGAGCAGCGTCCCCGCCCGCACACACCAGTGGGTGCTCCAGTTGTGGACGGTCGCAGAACAATTGGATCGCCAGGCCAATGGGGCGCTAAAATGTGGTGGCACCTTGCAGAGCCATTCCCGGTCCATTGGAAGAACGGTTCCAAGAAGAGCACAAGCCATCCACTTGTGATTGGGTCATGTGGTGTTGTGGTGGTGATCGATCCATAAATGGACCGACCACTCCGACCACATCTCGGGTCCCGAGTCTGATCTGAGCCATCACCATCATCATCCACCGACGCCTGGGGGCTAACTGGGGCTCGACGTCGCTATTGTCCAGCGAACGTCGTGAACCTGAGCAATGAAGGACGGGGAAGCGCTCGGCCAAAGACCATCGACCGGCATCGGCCCACGCCGTCGTCGGGGGCTCGACCCCATGACGAGGAAGACGCCGAAGGGAACGTCGTCGTCCAAGCGCCCCGAGCCCCAGGACGATGGCACGGCGGACCCGCTGTTCACGGTTGTTCCACAAACCACAAAGTTGACGGCGTCGTCGTGCCCCTTCCGCGTGGACGCCGCCCGGCACGTCACGAGTGTCCTGAGCTCGGCGGAGGAGCGGGTCCGCGAACAGCTCCTCATTGCCAGCGAGAAGGGCAAAAAGCACGCCGTCTACTTGCTCCTCCACCAGGGCATCGACCGGGGCCGCTGTCGCGGCATGGTGCGTTGGGGCGATCCTCTCTCTACAATTGGAACTGGCTGGTGGCCGTGGGTTGCTGACATGTGTGTTTTCTCGTCTCGCCGACCAACAGCGCGGCTTCACGCCCCTCCACCACGCCGCGACGCGCGGCCACTTGGACGTCCTTCAGCTCCTCGTCGATGCGGGATGGCACGTGGATGTTCGCAATGACCTTGGCGAGACCCCCATGCACCTCGCCTGCTACAACGGCCACACGGCCATTGCCGAGTTCCTCCTGGACAAGGGCACGAGCATCGACGCCGTCACTGCCGATGGGGAATCACCGATCTTCTATGCCGCACGAAAGGGCCATCACCGGATTGTTCGGCTCTTGGTCCGCCGGGAATGTGACCTCACGCTCCGGAATCGCTTTGGTGACGTGCCCGAGGACGAAGCCGATGATGAGAAGACCCAACTCGAGTTCGCCGTTGGCCGCGAGGACTCAGATCGACTGTATCGTCGTTTCACAGCCCAAGAGGTCGATGGCGAGGGGCAGTCGGAGGCCATTGGGGAGCAGAGCCTCACACAGGCACAGCGAGAGCGCGTTCTGTCGTTCCTGGACCTGAGGAGCCTCTGCCGCTCGTCGCAGGTGTCCTACCGATGGCATCGAGCGGCGGACACGCCGGCTCTGTGGCGACAGCTGGGCGTCTCGCGATGGGAGCTCCTGCTGCAGACGACTGTCGGCATTGGCAAGGTCGCCCCGATAAGTGGGCTGCGGCTCAACCTTGTGAGCCTGCATACTGCAGGGAATGCGAGTCAGCCAGGGAGCACCCGGCGGCCATCGAGCTGCGGCGATCCAGTGGGCGCTGGTGGGCTCGGTGGATACGTCCTGGGGCCCCGCAGCATACGAAGAGGGACGATCATGGGCGGTGGCAGCGGCGAGTGCTTCGGTTCGCGACCGCATACAGCGCGGCCACCAAATTGTTGATTTAGCCCAAACACAATCGAATGTAATCCAGCTTAGTTTAACCGTCATGACTGGTGACTAGTCTGATCGATGCCATGTTGGCGGCAAATCGCATTACCACCACCACACCACACAGTGAGCACCATGAACGCGACGACGCGACCGAGTGGCCCGCAGCGCGTCGTGGGCCTGGACAAGCTCCAGCGGCAGCACATCATGGACGCTCTGTGCGCGCAACAGATCGATGTCGCAATCGAGCTGATCCTCGCCGCGGGGGTGGACATGAGCGATGTGGACGCGGGACAGGTCCTCCTGGCCACAGCGGCGCTCAGCTCGACCCCACGGACCGTGCAGCTGCTCATCAACGCCGGCTTCGATGTCAATTGCGTGGACGCCGATGGGTGCACGGTGCTCGATCGAGCCGTGCGCACCCGGTCCCTCGCGGCCATCGTGACGCTGCATTCCGTCGGGGCCACGTTGTCCTCGAACACCACTCGGGCGGCGCTCGATGAACTGGTCAATACCGCTGTCCACGTACGAGATCTCGGGGCCCTCGACGCTCTCGCCCGTATGGGGGCGGATCTCGAGTGCCTGGATGGGCATGGGAACACCCCACTGATGTCGGCCATTATAGTGGGAGACGTCGGCGTTGTCCAGTGTCTTCTCGCTGC
Organism: Lagenidium sp. CBS 127285; assembly: GCA_023338185.1. Classification (NCBI taxonomy): domain Eukaryota; phylum Oomycota; class Peronosporomycetes; order Pythiales; family Pythiaceae; genus Lagenidium; species Lagenidium sp. CBS 127285. Next base: position 26,418 of record JAADYI010000041.1, read on the forward strand.
CGGTGCCAAGCTTGATTACTGCCTTCGACGGGCATCCGCGCCCCTGCACCTTGCGATTCGAACCGGCAAGTCGGCGATCACCCAGATGCTCGTGGAGGCGGGGGCGAATGTGAATATTCGTGACGACTCCGGGTGCTCGGCGTTGGAGTCCGCAGTCAAGGAGGGACTCATCGGCACGACGCAATTGCTCATTAACGGCGGCGCCGAGATCACCGAAGACCAGCACATCCTGTTGTCGGCGGTCCTCACGGGGCGTGCAGACATGGTGCAGTTCCTAGTTCGCGCACGGGTGCTCGTCAATACGTCGACGCAGGATACTTTCTTGTCGCTGTACGCCGCCTGTCGCGACGGCCATGAAGAGATCCTCAAAGCGCTACTCGAGGCCGGAGTGGATGTTGGCATCGAAGGGTTCAACGACTGCTTCACCGCGGCAGCCAGGGGTGGTCATTTGCAGATTGTGCGGATGCTCATCAGCTCGGGAGCGGATGTAAATGGGGTTGATGAGGATGGCACTACAGTTTTGATCAGCGCGACCTCTGGTGACCAATTGGATATCGTCAAGGAGCTCCTCGATGCCGGAGCGAACGTGGATCAGCTTTCAGCGGAGGGCATCACTGCTCTCACCGAAGCGTGCACTCGTGGCAATGTTGCGATCGCGAAGTTGCTCATCCGCGCGGGGGCAGCCGTCCAGCCAATGGTCTACAGGAGCGGCCGCGCTAGCCCGTTGGCCACTGCCGCATTCCACGGTTTCACGAGTATAGTGGAGCTGCTCATCGACGCCGGGGCTGATGTCGAATTTTCTAATAGTGCAGGGGGATCGCCGATGATGTTCGCAGTGCACAATGGTCATTGGTGGGCCGTCAAGGTTCTTGTCGAACGGGGCGCGACCATCGATGCAACTGATGCAAGTGGAGATACAGCTCTGATATGTGCTGCGTCAGGGGGTCACACGGAGATCGTCGAGAAGCTCATCGAGGCTGGCGCCGATGTCAATCACGTTAGTTGCAATGGCTCGACTCCTTTGATACGAGCAACGCTTAATCAGCACCAAGATGTGATGAAGAAGCTCATTGCCGCCGGTGCCAATCTCAACCACGCAGACGAAGATCACGACACAGCCCTCCACGTCGCCGCAATGTACGGCAGCGCCGAGGACGTCAAGTTGCTCATAGCTGCTGGGGCCAATGTGAATCTGATGAACGGGTATGGTCTCACTCCGCGCGATGCGGCGACGGAGCAGGGAAACTTCGACACACAGATAGTCTTTTCGGAATTGGACGAGTTCTGAAGAATTTATTGGAGGCACTTCGCCTTAGTGTGACGAGGACGAAGCGAATATTTTTCGCACCAATGGTCACCGCAAGCAATCACCGTCAATTATGGAAAATACCAAGTCGCGTTTTCCAGCTAGGGGGTCCAAAAGCTGCAAGATCAACGAGCACCGGGAAAACGCCAAGCGCCAAGCACTTGCAACACGTTTCCATGGTTCCTCGTCTGGAGACTTTCACCTCCTCAAGCATTTTCATCGCATAGTTTGTGTTTCATAGTCCTCAATAGAGACCAAAACCAAGCCTTTTTTGTCTACAACCTAGTCAAAACGCGAACTGAAGTAAATGTTGATGTTGTGCCGTCTGATAGTTTGTTCGCTGAGGCCCTTAACCTTAGAGGGACGTTGGCCTTTGGGATTGGCGGAAGGCGGGGGGGTAATAAAATCTGTCTCTATATCATCACGACAACCGCAGGGCTGCTCGGGCACTTGAGCCGAGCCCTTGGATCTCCTCCAGACTCAGAAACTCTGGCATCTCACTCCCCCGCGTCATCGTTCGAAACCCCGAGCGACATTCCGTCGCACTCGCAAAGTTCAGGCTCATGGTCATTGACGCAGCGAGCCCCCCAGGTCGGTCGTGATGGCTACGTCGTCTCCGAGGTGTGAACATTAGTTGTCCCGACAACGTTGTTCTGGTGTGTGGGGTGCCGTTCGTGGCAAGTTGGATCAACAATAATACAACAATTTCGAAGAGAGGGGAGAAAGAGAGAGGACTCCTTTTATCACGGAACGGTTCTCCTCTGAAGAGACCCATTCCGTGCAATCGGGGACGTTTGTTGAGTCGAGAGGCTCCGGATTGCGCGGAACCCCAGTTCTGGGGATTCCACGAATACACGAAATGCGCATTTCGGATCGTAATTTTCGAGTCATCCAAACTAATAATCCACGCATTCCTACCACCAGTACAGGAAATCCAGTGATCTGACAAACAAACAGGTGACACCTTGAAAGCGTCATTTACCCCGAACCAATTCAGACTCTGAATGCGAGCGGCCGATTGCTGAGATCTTCCACACGCGTTTGCTGATTCGTGCTTGTGATTGCAGAGGTATTATACAATACAAATCAAAGATTGGGGGCAGAGTCGTCCCTGGCGCCCGATCCTCTTTGACTGGGGAGGAGATGACGCGGACGAAGATGCGTAATAAACGGGGGCCGTTGCGGCACCAAAGCGCCGCCTCTCTTTGCCCTCCCCCCCCAACATGCCATCTCTCCGCTCGTTTCGTCCAACACCGACCTCCGCTCGTGGCTCATGATCTCTCCACACTACAGCGGAGGAGGAGGAGGGGGGAGGAGAGGCGAGGAGAGGAGAGGAGAGGAGGGGACGTGTCATTTTCATTTTTCATCGTGGCGGCTCGAGTCAACGCGTGCCGGAATCAACGAGCCAACATGGCCACCATCCAAACGAACGCACGCGCTGCCGATGGCGATGGCGTCGCGACGCTGAGCGCGGAGGGTCTCCAGCGGCGGGAGGAGATCGCTCGCTTCCTCCGGGCGATCCCGACGATCCAGCGCGAGGTGGTGGGGCCCAGCGACCGCCCCGCGAGTACTGAGATCCTCCGCCTCCGTGAACCGGGCGTCCAGTGGCCGACGATCCCCGGGCCGCCCGACGCGCACGCCCCGACGGGGCTCTTTGTCCGCCCGTGCTACGCGCACCTCCTCCACCTCGCCATCGACCTCCTCGCCCACAGCAGCGCGGAATTCGGCGGGCCCTGCCAGCTCATCCTCACGGGCTCGGCGGGCGTGGGCAAGCGGGCGTTCCTCTCGTACGTGCTCTACCGCCTCCGGACGCACCGGGCCCCACCGCGGGTCGTCCTCGACCTCCCGGGCTTCTTCGGGCTCGTGCACGCCAATGGCGACGTCGAGGAGGGCCAGCGGGGCCGGAGCTTCCACGAGGCCCTCGCCAGTCGCCAGGTCTTCTACCTCTGCGACGCCGCGAGTGAGCCCGCCCAGGGGCCCCTCCTCGGGCCCGACCATCGGGCCATGTCGATCATCGTCCGCCCGGCGATCCTCGAGCGCACGGCGGCGTTCGAAGCCCAGCACCTCTGTCGCCGGCTGCACATGCCCCTCTGGTCTGCCGCGGAGCTCGAGTCGTGTCGCCGGGGGTGCTTCCCGGGGGTGTCGCCGAGGACCCACGCGCGGCTCTGGCAGTGGTGGGGCGGGTCCATCCGCTGGACGCTCGCGACGCCCCCCGAGGTCGCCGAGCGCCAATTCGCCCGGGCCGTCGGGCGCCTGAGCCTCGACGACGCCCTGGCCGTGGCCCGGAACGAGGGCCACGTCGAGGCCGAGTGGGAGTGGCACGAGGGCCACGGGCTCCTGCACCTCGAGACCACGTCGGACGATACCTTTCATCTGCTGACGACGCGGCTCTGCAGCGCCGAGGCCTGCGCGGCGCTCCTCGAGGCCCCACCGACGCACCAGGGGGTCCTCCAGTTCATCCACGACCATGGCGACGGCGAGCCCGCGGTCAAGACCTTGCACCGGCAGGTCGAGCGCGTCTTCATCAACCGGGTCCTGGGGTTCTACTTCTATGACAAATGCACCAAAGACAACTGACTGAAATACACATCGTCGTCGCTACGCTGCTCCCCCCGACCACCAACAACAACAACGCTCACTCCACGTGCGCATGCGCGGCCTGAGCAGCTGCAGTGATGGCCCCGGCGAGGACTGAGACCTGCGGGGGCTGGAGCATCGTCAGGTGCCGCCCCGGGACGGGCACGAGCTCGAGCTCGACGCCAGCGGCCGCGTACGCCGCCACGTCCACATTCCAATGCCGGGTCTTGTACAACGTTGCGGCAATCGATGGAGACGGTGGTGATGCCGGACGATAGCGTCGATCCATGTTGCAGTGGGCGGCGTAGTGACGGACAATGTGCCGGTAGAGCCCCTCGGCCGAGTCGCCCCGACGATCGTCGGTCACCCCATCGCCGTCCTGGGGCTGCCGTTGGTTATCCTTGCCGGCGTCGTCGTCGTCCTCGTCCTCCTCCTCCTCCTCTTGGGTTTGCTTTCCTTGTGCTCGCTCTTGCTGCCGTTGCTGCTGATGGTGATCCACGTGATGCAGGCCAAACGCCTCGGCGATGTACCTGCCCACGCTCAACTCGTCCACAACGACTTGGTCCTGGCCCTCGTCGTCAAGCCCGAAGGGGACGCCGTCCACGAGCGTGAGTGGGGCCACCTCGGCCCCGTCCTCCGTCGCGAGGACGGCGATGGCATGGGCGACGCGACAGCCAAAGGAGAAGCCCCCGATGTGGTACGGGCCCCGGGGCTGGAAGGCCCGGATCTCGTCCCAGTACGTCCGCGCGAGCGCCTCGACGGTCGAGATCGTCCCCCGATGCGTGGCCTGGAGCCCGATGACGGGCATGGGCAGGAGCCGACCGAGCTCGAGGAGTTTCCAGATCGTGCCATCGGCGCAGTGGACGAGGAACAGCGGGGGCGTCGTCGATGCCCGGGGCGACTTCCAGTTGAGCGGGACGAGCGTCCGCTGGCTCAGGGCCCGGGAATCAATCGATGTCCCGCACGCGTGGGCCATTTCGATGAGGTTTCGGCAGCGGAAGAACGCATCGAGGCCGAGGTCGAGGCCGTGGGGCCGGACCAGGGAGATGACCCGGATCGCGCTCAGGGAGTTCCCCCCGAGCTCAAAGAACGACGCCGACTGCAGGAGCTTGTCGTCGTCGTCGTCGATCCCGAGGACCTCCCGCCACGCCTGCGTGAGGACGTCCAGGCCGATCCGGGAGCCGAGGGTCAGCACGTGCGAAGTGGTCGGCGTCGCCCCGGGTCCATCGTGGTCGGTGCCCCCCGAGGCCTCCACACAAGAGTCCATACGTGTGCTGTTGCGCTTGATCGCCGCGAGGGCCCGGAGATCGAGCTTGCCATTCGGCGTGCGGGGCCACGCGGCCACGGCGCAGAGCTCCTGAGGGACCATGTGCGCGGGCAGGTGCCACCGGAGGTGCTCGCGGAGATCCGCCAACGCGGAAGTGGCCGCAGCGGCCGCCTGGAGGAGCACGTACGCGACGAGGCGGTCCTCCGCGACGAGGACCTCGGCGTCCCGCACGACCGAGGACCGACGGAGGAGCACGTGCCGGACCTCCTGGAGCTCGATGCGCATGCCCCGGAGCTTGACCTGGGCGTCGGTCCGACCGAGGAACGCGAGTTCCCCCGTTGGGAGCCACTTGACCAGGTCGCCGGTCTTGTACCACCGACACGGGGCTTTCGTCGTCGTCGTCGTCGTCGTCGGGTGGTGCTGCCGCGGCGACTGCTCGAGCCATCGAGTAAGCGACGGCGGGAGCTCGGAAAAGCTCGTGGCCGTCAGCGCTGGGCGGTTCCAGTAGCCCAGGGCCACGCCCCGGCCCCCAACGTACAGCTCCCCGGGGACGTTGGTGGGACTCAGGCGCCGGTGCTTGTCGAGAACGACCACAAAGTGATCGTCGATGCCCCGGCCGATTGGGACTCCTTGGGGCTGGTCGAGCTGCCGCCGCTGTCGTCGTCGTTGTTGTTGCTGCTGCTGCTGCTGCTCCGCGTCATCCACGTGTTCGTCTTCAGCGGCGCCCTCCATGGCCCGTTCACAGGGGAAGCGGGCAAAGGTCGAGGTCACCGAGGCCTCGGTCGGGCCGTACTCGTTCACGAGGCACGTCGAGCAGGTCCATCGCCGAGTCGCGGGGCACCACCGTCCGTGCCGCCGGTAAAAGCGCTGGGCCAGGGCCGCGGGGAAGGCCTCCCCGGCGAGAACCACGTGCTTGACGTGCCCGGGGAACTCATCGAGCGCATCCAGGAGCATGGCAAAGTACGACGGCACGAAGACGCAGTAGGTGATGCGCCGGGACGTGAGGAGCGAGGCCATGTACCCGAGATCGTGGAGGCCGTTGGGTTTGGTGATCACGACCCCCGCCCCGGTGACGAGGGGCGAGAAGAGCTGCGTCAGCGAGCCATCGAGGGTCGAGGACGTGCTCTGGAGGAAACGATCGTCCCCGTTGACGGCGTACTCCCGGACGGTCCATCGCACGGTCGTCAGGAGGTTGGCGTGGCTCACCATGACCCCCTTGGGCCGCCCCGTCGAGCCCGAGGTGTAGAGGATGTAGGCCATGGTCTCATCGGGGCGGCCATCGCCCTTGCGGGCCCCCGTGCCTATGTCGTCTTCGACGGTCGCGATGGCCACGGCAGCGGGTGACGACGCTGCATCCTCCTCCTTATCTTTACCGTCGATCACCAGGACCAGGACCGCACACGTTGATTTCTGCGTGTGGTGGTGGTGGTCGTTGTTGTCATCGTCATTGCGCGGATCGGTGTTTCTGATTGTGGCCGTCGTCAGGAGGATGCCCTCGAGGGTCTGCCGCAGGTGCGTCTGGGTGAGTACGACCCGGGCCTGGCTGTCCTCGAGCATGTACGCGATGCGCTCGTGGGGAAACGCCGGGTCCAGGGGGATGAACACGGCTCGCGCGCGGAGGACCCCGAGGATCGCGGCGACCATCCCCAGTCCGCGATCGAGGAAGAGCCCGACGCGGGCCCCGACTGGGACGCGGGCGGCGCGCAATGCCACGGCCACGGCCAGCGCGCGATCCCACAGATCCCGGTAGGTCCAGACCTCGTCCTCAACGTACAACGCCGGGTGATCGGGGGTGCGCTGGACCTGGTCCAGGACGAGCTCATCGAGGAAGGCGGGCGACGACGTGGCCGAGCTGGTCTCCATCGGCGGGGGGCCCCACTCACAGAGAAGTCGCCGGCGCTCGTCCTTGGGGACCATGTTTATCTCACTCAGAGACGCGTCTGGCGTGGCCGTGACATTGGCGAGGAGCTCGAGGAAGTACCGTCCAAAGCGCTCGATCGTCGCGCGCTCAAAGTCCTCCGTGGGATATTCGAACGTCCCCTCGAGCACCCGCTCGCCGTTGTCGGCGCGGACCTCGCGCATGCTGAGCATGAGGTCGAACTTGGCGGTCTCGTGGGGCAAGTCGATCACGTCGTCGTCGCTGTCGTCGTCGTCGTCGTCGGTCCCGGCCGCCGTTGAGCGCCCGTCCTCCCAGGCGAACATGACCTGGAAGACCGGGCTGTCCTGGTTGACCCCGCCCCGGGCGACCGAGATGTGCTCGAGCATGAGCTGCAGGGGGACGTCCATGTGGGCAAAGCCCTGGACGATGACCCCCCGCACGTACGCGAGGAACGCCGCAAACGTCGCCGTAGCGGGCGTCGTGGTCGTCGATGGGCGGAGGCGGAAGGGCAGCGTATTCACGAAGTAGCCCATGAGCCCCTCGAGTCCGTCGTGGTTCCGCCCCGAGACCGGGCTCCCGATGACAATGTCCTCGGCCCCCGAGAGCCGACTGAGGAGGAGGTGGAAGATGGCCAGGAGCCCCATGAAGGGGGTCGCCCCGTGAGCCGCGCAGAGCGTGATCAGGGCCTCACGGAGCTGGGCCGAGGAGCGAAAGAGCACGGTCCCCCCACGTCGGTCCCCGGGTTGATCCGCGTCCGTGTCCATCGTCAGCGGAGCCCGACGACGATCGACTGGGAGCTCCAGCACCGGGAGCTCCCCTTGGAGCTCCTGGATCCAGTACTGCAAGGAGTTCGTCAGGAGCCCCGACTCGAAGCGCCGCCGCTGCCACAGTGCAAAGTCCCGGTACGAGATCCGCGTGGACTGGGCACTGCACTTCGCCGCCAACGTCCGAAGCGATGCGACAGCTGCGACGTCGTCGCCCTTCATGGCCCGAAACTGGTCGTAGAAGGCCACCAAGTCGGCCCAGAGGACGCCGCTCGACTCGGGATCGGTGACGATGTGATGCGCGACGGTCACCAGGACCCACTCGCCGGGGGACTGGGGACTCGTGGCCGCGTAGACGCGGATCGGGGCGTCCTCGTGGAGGTCGAACGGCCCCCGCGTGGCATCGGCGAGGAACGATCCGAGTCGCTTGGTGTCGGCCAACGCAAAGCCGCGGATGGTGAGGTGTTGGAGGAGCCTCCCACCATCATCGTCGACCGGACGCACGCGCTGACGGGGTTCGCCGTCGGGGGTGACGTGGAAGCGCGTTCGGAGGACCTCGTGCATGATCACGATGGCCGCGCAGGCCCAGCGCAGGGCCGAGAGGTCGAGGGCCCCATGATCGTGGTCGTTGTAGCGGACGGCGCGGGTGATGTTGTAGGCCGTGCTCGAGCGGTTCATCGCCTGGAGCGTGTACATCTGCAGCTGCGGATACGACAGACAGTAGCTCACGCCCTGGTCCTGAATGTGGTCTTGTTCGTCCGCGGTGTTTGCGGTGTTGGTGGTGTCGAATTCGTCGGCAAGTCCGGGTCGGAGCTCCATCGGTCCATGGCGCTGGAGGTCCCAGAGGCGGGTGACGATCCGCGCGAGGCGCTCGAGTCGGCGGCGCTGCTGCGTCCCCTCGTTGGCGTCCCCGAGCAAGCTCAGGAGCGCGTGGACCGCGTGCTCGGGTCGATCGCGATCCAATGCCGCGACCAGGGACTCGGCGGCGCGGGCCCTGGCGGTGGTGGGCATCGTATTCAAACGATTTGTCCAACGTCGAATGGTCTCCCGTCGCTCAGTATTTTAGTGAAAGTCGGCAAAGGCACTTTGCGCAGAGCAAAAGTGAGAGCGCGAGGCGTCGGGGGGGCTCTTCCCGCGGGGGCGAAGATCCCGGCGCGTACGTCAGCGGCGCGCGTCGCCCCGCCGCCACCAACCCAAACGTCGATTTGTGGCGAATCTCATCTTGCTCGTCACACATGACACATACGTACCTGGAAGGTCACATTTTCATCCAATCAATCACTTCGACTGACGTGCTTTTGGTCCAATGAATGACCTGTATTATCTACTCTGTGTGGGGCTCGAAGGGTCGCGAGAGAACAACAACCGATGATGTGCGAATCTTCCACGGGCGTTTGCTCGTGTCGATGGGGCACTGCAACGGGACGGACACCAGCCACGGCGCGTTGTTCTTTTCCGGCGTTGCCCCCTGGTTCCCCCGTTCACGTCTGTGTTGAATGTGGGGTTTTGATGCGGGTTGGGGAGCAAAGAACATGGCAACGAACAAGGAGAACACGAGGAACATGCGAGTGCGCAGTTCGCTGTCGCCACGCACAGCAGCACGAAAGAACCTTCACTTTCGGGCGTCGTCATAGTTGGCCACGAACCACGCGACCGCCTCCTCGAGGCCCTGACGGATCGGCGTGAACGGGAATCCCGGGAGCAGCGAGCGGAGCTTGGCGTTGCTGGCGGTCTTCTTGAACTGCCCGTCGGCCTTGGTCGTGTCGTAGACGATCGACCCCCGGAACTCGAGGATATCGGCGACCATCTCGGCGAGCGTGGCGATCGAGACCTCATCCTGCTCGTCCACGGAGAGGATGATAGGCTCGAGGCTCGTGTACTCGTCGAGGGCCCAGAGCAGCAGCCTTGCGAGGTCTCGACTGTACAGGAACTGCCGGAGGGGCCTCCCGCTGCCCCAGATGACAAACTCGGTCCCATCGCGCTTGGCCACGTAGCACTTGTGGATGAGCCCCGGGATCACGTGCCCATCGGCGAGGCTGTAGTTGTCATAGGGCCCGTAGAGGTTGGTCGGGATGACGCTCGTAAACTGCGAGCCGTGTTGGTCCGCGTAGCAGCGGTTGAACGTGTCGATGAGGCGCTTGGCCATGGCGTAGCCCTCGTTGGACGGATGCGGACGGCCATTGTGGAGCATGCTTTCGTCGATGGGGTACACGGTGCGGTCCGGGAAGATGCACGTCGAGAGGCACGAGATGACCTTGCGGGTGTTGTGGACGTGCGCTGCGCGGAGCACCGCGTCGTTGATCGCCAGGTTGTCCCGGAGGAAGTCGACCTTGAAGCGGAGGTTACTGTACAGGCCCCCGACGCGGGCCGCGAGGTGCACGACGTGCGTCGGCCGGAGCCGCGCAAAGAGCGCCAGGGTCGCCGCGAGATCTCGGAGGTCGGCGTCACGGGAGCTCACAAAGTGCCACTGCTCGTCCGCGGGACGGCGACCCGAGGCCCGGGCGGCGGCCACGGCGTCCTGCAATGCCCGGCCCACGAGTCCCGTGCCCCCAGTCACGAGGATCACGCGCCGAGCGTCGTCGCCAGTGCCGTTGGAGGTCGCCGCATCCATGATGATGGAATATACGCAAATTTGGATTGGATACGTGTGTATGGATATCGTCATATTTTTCAAAATTGATACTCGAATATTCCAGGTGAGTCAACAGTCGATGGGACAAACAAATGGAAATATGTGACCCCAATACCCACGACAAAAATGGTGAAAGAGATTCACATTGCGTGATGAACATGCAAGCCGCGAGAGTGATACAATTGACGTCATGGACGGGAGCCTCATGTTGAGACTCGCCTTCCACGCCACGTTGTATGTCCCGGCCCGGATCTCGATCCACATTGGATTCCGGGTTTTTGTTGAAATACCTCGTGCACGAGACGAGTGCGTTTTTGTTCCGACCCCTGGGGAACTCACAACTCATCACTGGATTCCGTGAGGCCGAGGGCCTTGACGATGTCGGCCTCAAACTCAAGGGGCGATGTCGTGGTGCTGTAGCGCTTGGTAGGGACCCCATCGACCACGAGGAACTTGGTGAAGTTCCACTTGATGTCATTGGTCACGAACCCCGTGAGCTCCTTCTTGAGGTACTTGAAGAGCGGATCCTCGTTGGGGCCGTTGACGTCCACCTGTATTGACGTTGTGATCACCACGGTTCAGCGTGGTTGTAAATCCTCTCCCTGCGGCACTACGCCCTTAGGACCGACCTTGCCCAGCACCGGGAACGTGACATGGAACTTCTCCTGGACAAACTGGAGGATCTCGGGCTCGTCATTGGGCTCCTGTTCGCCAAATTGGTTGCATGGGAAGGCCAGGATCTCGAGTCCATGGGGATGGTACTTTTCGTACAGCGTCTGCACATGTTGGGGATCAGTCATCATGATCGGATCCATGCATAAACCGCGCACAGGACCTGGAGCTCGCGGTAGTTCTGTTCCGTGTAGCCGCAGGCGCTGGCGACGTTGACGACGAGAACCGCCTTGGACTCGCCGTAGGCGTGGAGGACAATGCGCCGCCCGGTGGCGTCCTTGACCACAAAGTTCCAGAACGTTGACGAGTCCGTCCCGTCCCCCGTGGGCGGCTGCGCCTGAGTGACGCTGCCGGTCGTCACGAGCGCCACGAGGAGCAGCACGAGCGCCGTCGCGATCTTGCGGGCGGTGATCGTCGTCGTCGGCCCCATGCTTTAACAGCTCCGACGTTTTCGTTTTGGCGATCTTTCGGGAGCTCTTTAGCGTCAACTCGATGGTGGCGTTGCAACGGGACACCACTGAACATAATGTTAACCACATCATGAAACGGACGTGTGACCCTTACAAATCGCCCCCACATCATGTGGCTCACGCTATTTTGGACATGTTCCGATTCCATTCCTTCCTCATGGTCGGACAAAAGCGCGGGAACCACGCGATTTGTATTGCGCGTAAGCCACCAGCGCGCGACGCGGGACGCAACGCGACAGGCTCTTCGTCACGCGCCCGTGTGGAAGAGAGAGCGAAAGAGCGACCATCGCCACCTACGTCGTCGTCGTCGTCGTCATCGTCCTCTCGTTGGGTTCCGTCATTGAGTGAGTGAGCTCGGGGGGGGGCGACCATGAACTCATCCACCACCAACAACCCGCCGCCGCCACCGTCGCGGAGCGCGGAGGAGCTCCGACGGAGCAACTTGAACATGGAGAAGATGATCAAGAAGAACGTCCTCGGGGCCTCCCGCCCGGGGTCCATGAAGCGCGGCCTCGCGGTCGTCGAGTTCTTCAAGCAGCAGCAACAACAACAACAACAACCACAACAGCATCAACACAATGCCTTTGACGACGAGGCAGCGAGCGGCCCACCGCCGACCAAGCGCAAGCGGGACAGCGCCTCCCCGCCTCCACCATCGTCGTCAACGTCCTCGTCGTCCTCGTCGTCGATGCTGCTGCAGTCGTCCAGCGCCCGGGCCACGACCCGTCTCGCGCCGCACCCCCACAGCTCTGTCGGGTCGCTGTTGTCCTCGAGCCCCGCGCGACCGAGTCCGAGCGCGTCGACGGCGCGGACGGTGGTGGGTGGAGGCCCCTCGCCTGGGGCCTCGGGGGCGGCGGCGATGACCAGCCCCGGGCGCCACGCGCATCCGCCGCCTCCTCGCAGCGTCGGCGGCGCCATGGGCCTCCCCATCACCAGCCCCGCGCGGGCCTCGACGATGCTCCACCCGCGGACGAGCGCGAGCCCTTTGCGGCAGTCGCCGTCCCGACGCGGCCTCGCCCGCCCGATGGCCGAGCACACGGTGCTGCCCCCGCCAAGGGCGACCGTCGCGCCGGTGCTCAACCTCGACCAGCTCGACACCGTGACCCCCCTCAAGCCCCCGACGCTGCCGTCCAAGTCCCCGTTCCAGTCGTTCCAGTCCAAGCTCGGGGGCCACAACCGGCAGCAGAGCAGCCCCTCCCCGGCCCGCCCGCCGCCGGCCCCGCCCCGTCGACTCCCCTCGCCCGCGGCGACGCAGCGACGGGAGGAGGCTGGCGCCAAGTCGACGCCGCGATCGGCCTCGTCGATTCTCGTGGATCTCTCGGGGACGCCCTCGGAACCCGCCCCCGAGCCTCGCGTGGGCGCAGCGGCCGCATCATCTACATCAACACCAAACGACGACGACCGCAACAAGAAGAGCAGCACCGGCGCCGAGGTGTCGATGGTCACGGCCCCCAAGCCCCTCGCGAGGTCTCTGTTCAAGGCCTCCGTGGCGACCAAGTCGTTATGTTTCTCCACCGAGGGCGTGGCCTCGTCGGTGGACGTGAGCCCCGATGGCGAGTGCATCGTCGTGGCCTTCACCGATGGCTCGGTGCGATTGTACGAGATGGACAGCACCGTTCCGAGTGATCGGCACGGGTACCTCTTGGGCCATCTCGATGAGGAATCCAATCAAAGCAGCGCCGGGGCCCACCTCCGTGTCAAGATCTCCCCGGATGGACGGTATGCGTTTGTGGGCTGCCGCACCGGGCCCCGCGTCATGATGAGCATCCACTTGCACAACTACCGGAACGGCAAAGGTATGTCGCAATTGTTCGCGGATACTCTTGCCCATTCAGATTCGCTGACGTTGGGAATCTCTGTGCCAGATACTGGAGAAGAGGAGTTTGAGCAGCTCCAAAAGTCATTCCACGCCAGCACTCGGCTTCGGGTACGCTGGGTTTTTTTTCCATGCTGTGTCGTTTTCTCCGGATGACTGATGACCGCTGACTCAAAATGACAGGGCTTCTCGGACGTGACCTCGAGTCCATCGATATGTTCGCGACGCGCGTATTATCTCCTCTGTGGCCTGGGCATCGGGACTCTCAACTTTTGGCACTTTGTCGAACCAGAGAGCCACCATGACGGCCCGGAGTGGAACTTTCTCTACGCGATCTCGACCAACTCGAACACGATCTTGTTTGCCTCGTTCCTCCCTGATGCGACGTCGAACTCTCTCCAGATCGCGGCGAGGGGCGAAGGCAAGAACGTCCGCATGTGGAACCTGGCCCCAGGAGAAGAGGACTCCACTGAGACCAAACATCATCAAGTGAAGGATCACTTTGACGTTGCCAACACCAAGGACGTTGAGGCGTTCTACGGTCACTTTGCGTATGGCATCGCCCCGACGGGGGATCCATTCCGTTTCCGCCTCCCAAGCGATGCCAGGACGGCGGTCGAGCGGACCGTGTTCGACATGGAGCAATTCGACACTGGTGGCAGTAGCAAATCACGACGATCGACGATCATCCTCGAGTCGATCTACGCCACGGACGACGGTGAGGTGGTCGTCGCGGTTTCTGCGGAAGGAATCTTTTACTACACCAAAAACGTTGCGGACGGAGGCTTTGGGGGGACACTCAAGATCATTGGACGGAACTCCTCTCTCCACGCGCAGTATCGATCTCCGATGAAGGTTTACAAGCCTGCGGCCCAGTCTGCGAGTCCCCAATCCCTGCAAGATGCCGTGATGGCGGTGGTCACGAATCCGCAGTCGGAAGATGACGGCGAAGAAGGCTACCTCAACGTGGATCTCACCGAGACGTGGGCCTCGCGGTGGATGGTCCCCAGTCGGGGGCAGGATTGCTGGGTCTGCGGTGTTCGGAATGTCACGCATTGGTCTTCACCGGAGAATTCACAACGGTCCCATGCCCCAAAGCCCACATCCGCTCCCATGGCGGCAAATGCTCAAAACACCCCACTAAGCACTGGGCGCTCCAGCCGTCGAACGCGTGGGAGCGACGATCCCCCATCAAAGCGAAAGCCCCCGACCAAGAAGACATCGACAAGCTCACAGAACGCTGTTGACGATGCTACGTCAACAACTGAGGCGGTGACGCCAAGTCAAGCGAGATCGCAGTCGCGAACAAAATCTACCACTGTGGCTCCGGTCAAGCGACTGGAAATGGTCTCGACTCCGACGTCTCATGGCGATGAACAGCGCGACCTTGAGGAGAAGGCAGACCCACGGCGCGAGAATGACCAGCTTGTACAGGAGCTCGCGCGGTACAAGGAGCGGTACAATCAGATCGTGACCGAGTGGCAGCGCCGCCTCAAGGGCGAGCGACAGATGCGGCGACTGTGGAAGCAGCGCGAGACCGAATTCGAGGAGCAACTCCAAGACGCGACGGCCAAGCTAGAGGCTGCGCAGAATGAGGTGATGGCGTTGAAGGATGGGCACAAGGAGGCGGAGAAGAAGTTCATCTTCGAGAAACTCAAGGCCGAGCAACAGAGCAGCGTCAAGATCCGCTACGAGCAGCTCTGTGAGCAAATGCAGGAGCGAATGGGCGCCCTCGAGCACCAGCAGCGACTCATGGAGCAGACGACGCGGTCGCTCCTCCAGGAAGTCGACCGCCATGTGCAGCATTCCAAGCAGAGCGTCAATGGGCTCGTGGATCGACAGCAGAACGAGTGCATCCTCTGCAAGGATCGCCCGGCGGTCACGGCACTTGTGCCTTGCGGGCACCTGTGCTTTTGCGAGGAGGACGCGGACGTCTATCGGCGCAACTATCGCGGTGGGGACGCGCTCTCGTGCCCCATTTGCCAGCGGGAGATGATCTCGTTCCTGCGTATTTATTGATGATTCCAAGTTGCTGCACGATTTCTTTGTGGCCGTGTGCAAAACTACTTGTACTTGCTCTTCTTGCTGCTGATCACATACTTGCAGGATCGCAGGATCAAGCGCTTTGCTGTCAGTATGACGATGAACACAAGAGGATCGTTTTGATTTGATTGTAGCTGCTGCTGGCACTGGATTGCCATGCATGTTTCATTTTCTCCTCTTCACGCACAAACAAACACAACGCCGCCATCGGCACCGCCCAACACGGACGTCGTCTATTCCGTCTGCACGCCCCGGGGCGCGCGGGTGGCGGCCTTGGCAGCGCGGAGGGCGCCGATGGCAAAGACCTCGCGGCGTGTGGCCTGGTGGGTGATCTCGATCCGCTCGCCGGGGCCGGCAAAGTAAACCGTGTGCTGGCCAATCTCATCCCCCAGGCGCAGCGACTGCATGGGGATCTCCCCCGAGGGGCCCGTGCAGGCGGCGCCCGTGGACGCGAGGCTCTTGGCGAGGGTCTTGGCCGTTCCGCTCGGGGCATCGAGCTTCTTCGTGTGGTGGATCTCGCTGATCTCGACGTTCCAGCCCTCACTCGGGAGCTTGAAGGCCGCGCGTTGGATGAGATCCGCGACGAGCGGGACTCCGACCGAGAAATTCGACTTGAGCACGACCGCCGCGTGGTCCCCGTACTTCTCCAGGGCCTCGAGTGGAAGGGCGCCCGTGGTCCCGACGACCAGCGCCGGTCGCTTGCCATTCTTGAACGCCGCGACGTCCTTGGCCAGGAGGTAGTTAATCAGCCCCTGGGTCGCCTCCGGGCGGGTCACGTCGATGATCACATCGATCGTCGAGAGCGCGGCAATGTCCTGGTTCGCGCGGAGGTCGATGGCCCCGGCGTACGCAATCTCCTGCTGCTGCGCGAGCTGGGCGACGATCAGCGCCCCGAGCCGACCCGAGGCCCCGTGCACGGCGACGGTCAGCGGGGCATGCGCCGACGACGCGGCCGATGCGGCGGTGGTGGTCGTGGCCGCGCGGGTATCGAGGATCTTTTGGTAGTCGACAATCGCCGCCGAGAGCCGACGGACCCCGAGCTGCAGGTCGGCCTCGTCGTACCACGAGAAGCTCAGGCGGAGGTAGTTCTTCATCGACTCGCTAAAGGACGAGCCGGGGAGGAACTGGACCTTGTGCTTTTCGGCAATGGCGAGGAGCTCCCCGGCGTTCATGTGCTCGGGGAGTCGGACGAGGACAAAGTAGCCGCCGTCGGGGATCTCGTACGTGACGCCATCGGGGAGCGTCTTCTTGAGCTCGAGCATGAGCGCATCCGCCCGGCGCCAGAGCGTGTCGACGGCAAACGCCAGGTGCTCGTCCTGCTTGCCCGAGAGGATCGCCGAGTGGACGATCCCCGAGATCACGGGGTTGATGCCCCCGCTGCTGTCGAGCTGGCCGCTGTCGACGAGGGTCTTCATGAGCCGGGGCTTGGCCTGGATCCACCCGAGGCGGAGCGCCGGGGCGAGGATCTTGGAGAAGGACCCGAGGGCCAGGACCGTCCCGTGCTCGTCAAAGGTGAACATGGGCGGCGGGGGCGTGATGTGCGGGAACGACAAGAGCTGGTAGACCTCATCGGCGACGACGAGAAAGTTGTAGCGGACGCTGAGCTCGACAATCTTCTTGCGCTTCTCGATCGAGAGCGTCCGGCCCGTGGGGTTGTGGCACGTCGGGATGAGGTAGAGCATCTTGGGGATGACCCCCTGGGCCAGGAGCCGCTCGAGCTCGACGACATTGAGCCCGTCCTGCTCCATGGGGATCTGCCGGACGTTCATCTTGAAGTCGCGCATGATGCTCAGGGCCAAAAAGTACGTGGGTTCCTCCATGAACACGAGGTCCCCCGACGCGAGGAAGAGCGACGTGATGAGCGAGAGCCCGCCCGTGTTGCCGTTCGTGATGAAGAGCTCCTCGGGGTCCACGGGCGCGTGGTAGCCCTTGGAGAGGAACTCGCCCAAGGTCCGGCGGAACTTGGGGTAGCCCTTGATGTGCCCGTACTGGAGGTACATCGGGTCGGTCTCGGCAAACTTGAGCTGCGCGGCCTCGCGGATCTTGTCAAGCGGGAGCATCGACGCCGCGGGCTGCCCGACCTTGAAGTTGACCATGTCGGCGGCCTCGGGGACGATGTACTGGCCGTAGTCGCCCATGATCGCGGGTGGTTGCAAAGTGGCAAAGTGGGCTGGTGGTGACTGCGGTCGATGGATGGGGGCGGTGAACGCGGCAGCGGCGATATACGGATCGGTCGATCGGTCGATGTCGCGTCAAATGCCGAATGCGACTGGCGGTGCTCTTTGGGCAGAGGCGTTGAGAATGAAGGCAAACGGATTCTTGTGGGACTCAACGTACATTCCTAGTTTAAGGTATGCTAGGACCCGTTGCACCAACGAGTCCAAGTACAAATCTCGAGTTTTACAAAGGAAACTTCCTGGGTGGGAGACCTTAAATTGGGTCCCGAAGTTGATAGTGGGATCTGAAGCAAATGAC
>JAADYI010000042.1:0-43543 GCA_023338185.1 Lagenidium sp. CBS 127285
CGTTTTGGAGGATATCAACTGACACGTTTGTGACACGTGTGCAGCGCTTTTGAATGCAACTTGGCCGACATCAATTGGACAAAAAGTGACCCCACCATCGCCCCCCAAAGTTGGTGTCCGATGCGGAGGGCCAGACCAATAGTCGGAAGTGATTTAAGCGATGTCAATCCATGTATAACGATCTGCACGATACCGCATGCATTTCACATCTTTCATGTGGAAGATGCTTGCTCTTCTTGGGTCTTGCAAATATACGTGTAGAAATACTTTGATTCCGTAGATTTTTGGTGTGGACAACGCAATTGACACTTCACCTTGACCAGCCAGCAGCGAATGACGATGATGCTCTGGCGGTCCAATCAGTCGGTGCGACGCCCGTCACTCTGGTCGACACGGGCCGCCTGTGCGCCGCGCTCGTCGTCCGCGGTCCTGCCCGATCGGCGGCTGCCATCGGAGGCCTACGGTCGGCTCGTGGCCGAGGGGCGACTCGCGACCGATGACAAGCAGTGGCGGGTCGCCCGACGCTACCTGGACAAGCTCCACGGGCAGCTCACGTCGTACCGACTGCCCGACTGGGATCACGTTGGCCGCTCCGAGTCGCTGAGTACCCCCGGCGCCGGGGGACCGGGAAGCGCCGCCACCACCGCCGCCGAGCCGCCCGTTGTGCGGGTCCCGAGGGGCCTCTACCTCCACGGCCACGTGGGCACGGGCAAGTCGATGCTCATGGACCTCTTCTTCGAGCACGCCCCGCTGTCCCGCAAGCGCCGTGTGCACTTTAACAAGTTCATGCTCGAGGTCCACGCCCGACTGCAGGACGTCAAGCAGCGGCAGCTGGCGCGCTTTGGCCGCCAGCGGAATATTGATCTCGACCCCTCGCGTGATGCCATCTCCATCGTCGCCGAGGAACTCGTCGCCGAGAGCCACCTCCTGTGCTTCGACGAGTTCCAGGTCAGCGTAGTGTGATTCCCGGTAACAAACAGAGTCTGAGGCTGAGGGATTGTTGTGCAGGTCACGGACATTGCGGATGCGATGATAATGCGCAAGCTCTTCGGGGTCTTCTTTGGCAACGGCGGTGTCATGGTCGCAACGTCGAACACCGCCCCGCAGGTACTCAAGCTCGCGATCTTCGCCTTCGATATCCTTGAGGGCTGCACATCACGATTGAACACGATTGGTGATCGCGGCCAGGACCTATACAAGGATGGAACCAACTACGAGTACTTTCGGCCATTCCTCCAACAGCTCGCTCGCCACACGAAGGTCGTGGATATCGACTCGGTGATTGACTATCGCACTCTCGCTGAGGTCCGTTGGATAGTTGTGTTGGTGCTGCTTTGATCGGTGCGGATAAACGGTTTACTGACTCGGGGCTCCGCCTCCAAGCCACAAGCCCAACGATGCTTTTTCCACCCTCTCACCGAACAAACGAGCGAGACGTTGGATGAGATCTTCGAAGACCTGGTGGGCGATGAGCGAGTGGAGGAGCTGTCAGTCCCTGTGATGATGGGGCGCCAGCTGACGGTGCGAGGATCCACCTCGGGGGTCGCACGTGTGAGCTTCAACGAGCTTTGCAACACGGAGAAAGGAGCAGCCGACTACAAGGCACTTGCCGAGTGTTTTATATCCTTTTTGACGAGTTGTGGGATACTGACGCGACTCTGTGTCGGTGTATTCGATCACGACGATGGTGGCCTTAACGTGTTCTGCTCACCATACTGTAGTCCTTAAAGGCGTCCCGCTTCTTGAGATGAAAGCCCACGACCAAGCCCGCCGATTCATCCTTCTCATTGACGAGCTGTATGAACATCGCACGCGATTGATCTGCTCTGCAGCGGTTGCACCGTCTGAAATATTTCAGTTCGATGATGCTCCGCTCGAAGGCCAGGCGGCTGCACTCGCTGAGTCGGAATTGTTGCGTCAGCAACAGCTCGAAGAAAGTGAGAAGCAAGGAATCCCGCCTGCGAGCTCCTGGGATAGCCCTGTTGGGACGTTTAATCCTGCCAAGATGGCGGGTCTGCAAGTCCAAAACTTGTGCTCACTCCAAGATCTCAAAGTTGCATTCAAACGAGCAGTATCTCGGATGACGGAGATGCAGAGCGCCTCGTACCTGGAAGCTAATGCGGCAATGAAGGGCATTCGTCAGCAACAGTTCGAACGCGCTCGCAGGGTATAAATCTATTGCATCGATTTACCGCACTCCAGTGCTTTCCGATGTTGTTTCTTAATCATGGCGTTGCCATGTCCTAGTGTGGATGTAAGGCACTCTGGTGCAGAGACTGGAAGTCGGCGCCGCTGAGGCTCCCAAACGCATCCCAACCGGGAGCAGATGGAGCAGAAGCGCTTGTTGGCATCGTGTGGAACTGGAAGCTCGAGTCAGTGGGTTGTTTCACTGGTGGGGAGGGTAAGTCGTCCCATGGAGTTGACTGTGGCGACGACAAAGTTGGTTGGTGGAATGCGAGAGGTTGCACAGGTGCTGTTTGGAATGGGGATGTCGGGGCTGACGATGGAGATGCCGCAAAGTCGTCAAAAAAGCCCATGGGTGTGCTCGCCGTGGATGACGCAGGATTTGCTGGCGATGGTAGAGGGGGCATTGATGCCGGTGGTGGTGGCGGCTGAGTCGATGTGCTCAGAGGCATCGGCAGGTAACTTGGTGGTGGTGGTACCCACGAATTCTCATCGTGTGCAGTAGAATCCTCGACTTTTGGCGGTGCCTCCCCAACGAAGCTCTCAAATGATAGCGCCTGGACAGGTTGGTCAGGGCCAGATGAATCTTGAGCTGGTGGAGGCGAACTCGAACCAGCATCATGACCCTGTCCAGTAACGTGCACAACGAATTTTTCCAGGGAGCTGAGGATTCCGTCATGCACAGAATCGTGGTGCATGAGCTTCTGCATGTGGCTGCTTTGTTGTGCCACGAGCTCCGCGTAGGTTGTGCGAAATTCGACAAGCTGCGGCAGAAGTGGGATCATCGAGTCATTGCAGTGTCACACCAGCGACACGGGCTGCCGCACGTACGCGCTGGATAATTGGCGTGAGGGTGTCTTCACGGGTATTGACGAAGTCACGAAGGTTGGTGATTGTTGCCTCCGAGAGTTTTGTATAAGCGTTGGTCTTGGATGCGAGCTTTTGTTCGTTCTATTGGTCACAAGATCAACAAACTCCGATTGCATGACCACAGGGCTCATAAAACGCATGCAGCTGGGCACAAATCCATCCACATACCCGAACAAGCTTCTCGACGTCTTTGGGCTTTTCGGACTTGCCGCTGCCAGCACGCTTGTCGCGAGCCTCTCGAAGGCTCATGACTTTCCGCGTGTAATGATCATACAGGAGTTTCTCTTCCTCAAACGCTGCGACCTGCTGCTTGATGGCTCCCGCACGACCCACCCACCCAGTCGTCGGACGGAGAACACGGTTCTCGAAGCGCTTGACCGATTCGTTCAGCACATTCACGTCGACATGGACAAAGGAATTCTTCAATTCGGCGACAGTGTTCTTCATTTCTGCCGAGTTTTCCGTCGACCCGCCAATCGCCTCGATCGCTCCGTACAGGACTTGTGCCGAAACGTGAAAGCCTTTCAGTGAGATGATAAATCCCCGCAGCGCTGCATCCAGAGCAGTGACGCTGGCTTGGGTCTTCTCAAAACTTGCATGGGCGACATCAAACTGGATGTTCTTGCTCGGTTTCGCTGCTCCGAGTTTGTTCAGCAGCTAGAGGTATTCCCAGGGACAGCAATTAGCCGCGGACGTGAGTCGGATGTGCGATTGGCAAATGATTAGTACCTTGTTCTGCGCACGAACACGTAGCGACGACATGGTGTTGGGCTAAAACTCCCGAGCCAAACGGCCCTTGTGGACTCGACAACGCGGCAAAATCGACGATGAACCTTCGAACGACGCACCTATGATCCGCGGTTGCGCCGGTATTCGAAAGCCGTTGCCAAGTAATCGAAGAACGGACGAGGGTGTCGAAAGACGTTGGATACGCTTTGGTCGATCCCATGTTTGGAGTCGGTTCCCGCTAAATGTAGTGATCACGAGGACGAGGCTAAGGTAGTGAAGCTTTCGATGGTCTGACGTCAAGGGACGATCTTATGCCATTTCATGTTTCTCTCTATTGCAGCTTGGCCTCCGACTTTGCTTATTCTCCAGCGTACGGTGTCTGATAGTGCAGATATTCCTCCGCATACTCACCATCGAGCTGGCAGCTCGCAGCGCACGTGTAGACCACGAGGGTGCCCCAATCGCAGCTCCTATCCTGAATATTCTGCAGCGAGCCACTCTGGTCGACGTGCAAGTAGAATAGCAATTGAGGGAGAAGCTGGAACTCGAACTTTCTCGGACCCTGGCAATGCGGACATGGGGGCACGGCTTCCGGCACCAAGGTCTCGCCTTCATGGACCCACAGCACACTGTTATCCTGCCAACGTGCATAACGTAGCACCTGGTCCTTTGCGAGCTCCACTCGCGTCAGAAACTTGATGTAGTTCTTGTCCTGCTTGGCAGTCGAGCCGATGGCCTCGTTGAGATCTTTTTGCGTCACGTCAATCGCCGAATCGTCCGTGAAGGGATCGCTGTCGTCGCCGCTGGAGCGGGCTGCACGTTGCTTGGCTGCACAAACGGAGGAGACGCTCAGAAAGCTCACGAGCCACAACCAGCGCAGGTGGTGCGGGCGTACCTTGCTCGAACTCGGCAATCAGCTTGGCCTCGTGTCTGGCATTTCGATCGAGTCACATAAATATAAGCAATTCACCGACACAATCCACGTGGCTGGTCAAACGCGATGTGGAACACGCACTCGTTCGCAGCGATGCCGGCATCAGGCTCGTGGTCGATCTCAACCTCGTACTGTGGAAAGAGCCATTTCGAGCCATGGTTGCGAAGAGCGTCTTCATGTTCCTTGGATGCAACGAGACTGTTGCTCTCGGCACTGTTTCCAAGTTGGCAGAGTTAGCGCCGTGCAAAATGTGAAGGACAAGTGGGTCATTGCATACCACTTTGCACAGTCGGCCTTGTGGCCATTGGCCCAATGGTCCTTTTGGTGCTCCTTGCTACAGTACTGGGCCATCCGACACGCGCTGCACTTGAACTCAGCGCGCTGGCCACAGAGCGCGCACAGGCCCGGGGCGCCACTTCGCGCACTGTCGTCGGCGCAGCTGCCGCCATTACTCGTCGCGGGATAAAAGGCGTTGACCTGCGGCAATTGCGCTCGGAACGCCTTGCCACTGAGCAAAGCGGCACGTGGCGTGGATTAACGTCTGTTGACTCGTAGACTCAGGTATCGTGTGGTGCTGTCCTCGTACCTGCCCTGCTTGGTGCACTTGGCATTCCGGCAGCAAAACACATAAAGACTCCGATGGAAAGCGTCCGCGGGTTCGTCCAGAGGGCAGTAGATCTGCAGCACAAACGTCATCGGCGACTGGCACTCGGCGCAGGCCAGCGCCGCCTTGCTGGGGATCGTCGTGGGGTTGAGCCACCGCGGGCGCCCGCCGACGAGCCCGCCATCCCACTCACCCCAGTTGGGGTCGTCGTGCAAGAGGCGCCGCCCGCGGTCGATGTCTTCCGGCTCGATGCGCGCGACGAAGCCGAGCTCGACCTCGTTCGTCGACTCCTCGTCTTCATCGTCCTCTTCGTCGTCGTCGTCGTTGTCATGGCCTTCCGCGAGCTCGTTGACGTCGGTCATTCGCGCGGGATCTTCATGGAGCTGCACGTCCCCGGCTGCGATGGCCGGCGTCGCGCCCTCGCCGTTGTTGCCCTCGCTTGGGCGGTCATGCGGAACCGCTGCCTCGGCCATTGCTTTGCGTGTGGAGGTCGGAAGGTCTTGGACACCCCACCATCCGCCATTTCTGCCAATCGCGTGCCTCGACGGCACCCCAATGGGTACAGTCCTGATATGTACTGAATTGTGTTCCAACATCCCCCCCACACAATGCTTTTTTCGTCAAAACCCTTGAAAAGACCAGCGCCATGACCTCGCTCTGGCGCAAGTGGCGCGGCGGTGCGGGCCATGCGAATGCCGACGGCGGCGACGACGACGACGACGATGGCTCGCACCTCGAGCTCACGGACCTCGAGAGCGGCCTGGACACGGCCCCGTCGTCCCCCACGGGGCTGCTCTTTGGGCGCCCGCTCGCCGAGGAACGACGGCGGATGGTCGGACGGTGCTTTCTCCAGCAGGACAATGCGCTCTCGACGGCTGACGGACCGCATGTGTCTGCACTGCAGGAGCGCGAGCTCGTCCTCAAGTACGACACCCGCGAGCTCCGCCGTGGGGAGGCGTGGTTCATCCTCGAGACCTCGTGGCTGGACGCGTGGATGGCCTACATCCTCAGCGAGGACGACCCCGACTGCCCGATCGTCAAGCCCGGGCCCCTGACCAACTACACGCTCTTCGACCCCAAGGAGTACTGCCTCAAGAAGGGCCTCGTGGCCACCAAGCACTACCGGTAATGTAGCAGACACTCGAGAGCAGCGGGCAGTGCAAATGACGGGGGCGAGTCTTAATAGGGGCGTCAACCCGATGGTCTACGCCTTGTACGCCGAGATCTACGGCACCGCCGGGGCCAAGCCCATCGTCCGGTATGATGCGACAGTCCGAAAAGGCAAACTGGCCAAGGCCCCTCACCATTGTCGCTGTGCGCCAGGTGGACGCTCGACATTTACGCGACGCCGGTCATGATCGATGATGTCAAGGAAATGCTCTATGCCCCCGAGCTCAAGGCCCGCGTTGAAGTGAACGAGCTCAACGAAAGGTTCACGATCGAGGAGCCCCCGGCCCGCGAGGACGATGAGAGTTACTGGTACCGCTGCTGCTGTCGCTGCGAGTACCTGATCCCGTGCCTCGGGCGGCTCTTTGGCGGACCGACCTACACCTCCGAGGACAGCGACGGCGGCAAGCGGCGGCGGAAGAAGGGCAAGAGACGGCGCAAGAAGCGGCGCTCGTACGATGATGACGACGACGAGGACGACAATGCGTCGAGCGATGAGGAGGGTTCATCCGAGACCCGAGGGCTGCTCGGCTGAGAAGCTGTGCCATTTGGGACCAGTTATTTATCCTCCCAAATGCGAATGCAGGACCGCCCGTGCGTCCGATCCCACGCCACCCCCGCCTGTGCGTGTGTGAATAGAGAGAGAGCTTCAGTCCATCGCCGCCAGGACACTGATTGTCGTTCTCCTGTGTGTTCACGCCGTGTTGGTGGTAGTCGCCGTCGCCGTCATCGTCTGGCCATTGCCCCAGATCCCCGTTCGCTTGGGGGCGTTGCGAAATGGTACGACCCAGATGATCCCTGGGCTCAGTGCGAGTCAGCAAACATGACATCGAGTGCGGTCGAATCTCCTCAACGACGGGACAAACCCCCAAATGGCCGCGGCCACGAGCCCGGCTTGCGCTCGGGGCCATCTTCCAGGAGGTACTCGGCGAGAAGCTTGCCGGTCTCGAGCATTCGCCCCCGGTAGAGCAGCTGGAGAGGCCCGTCGGTGGCATGGCGATAGCTCGTCGCCTGCTCGAACGCCTCTTGGATGAGATCGCGGACTTCGGCCACGGGGAGCGTCGGGTGCAGGCGCATCGACAGTGGCTCCACGGCACCCTCTCGTCCGTGGCCAAAGCCCCGGGCGTCGCGGATCCAGAGGTGCACGTAGCCCTCGAGGCGCTGCAGTCGCTGCTGCGCGCGCTCGAGCTGCTGGCACTCGCGCTCGGTGAGAGTCCGCTCGTACGCGAGGGCCCCACGGGCACGGCCCCCCCCGCCGCTGTCTGTCCCCGCAGTGTGGTCGTTGCTGCTGCTGCCGTTGCTGCTACTCAGGACGTTGGCGAGGGTCATCGTCGTTCGGAGGCTGTTGTTGCGGTTGTGTTCTGTTCTCCCAAACATCATCACGGCTGTGACGTGCGGCGGCGTGTCCCTTCAAGAACGCGCAACAGTGTGACCCGCCGGCCACCTCCACGTTGGTTGATCGGTCCGCATTCACGTCGGCACATGGAGGGTCGGCGCCAGCGCAACAATGAAAACGAGGATCCGACACGCATGCCCCGGCTCAAGGAGCGACGAGCGCTGGCGCTCACCCAGCGCCACGAGCTCGCCGTCCAGGGTGCCGCCGAGGAGCAGGCGCGGCACCGGTGGCTGCGCTACCACGGGCGCTGGCACCACGTGCGCGTGTTCTACGCGCTGGTGAGCGAGTCGATCCTCGGCGAGGGTCCACGACGGCTCTGGGCCCGGCGCTTTGCGGCCGAGTTCCACCGGGCGCTCGCCACGACGCGGGTCTCGTTCCCCCAGTGCGAGGCGGCCCTTGGGGCGGTCCTGCGCACGTCCGAGTCGTCGAAAACGACCTGGACGACGGCCACACGGAGCCTCGTGCCCGTGTTCCAGTGCCTCCAGCGATCGGAGGCCCCGGAGATCGACGTCCGGGAGCTCATCTGCCCACTGATCATCCTCGATCGCTGGGAGGACGGCGCGCTCAAGATCCTCGGGCTCTGTGCGACTGAGTTCTCGGTGGCGATCGACGCCATCGGGACCATGGGCGTCCGCGCAGGCGACTTTGGTCTCCTTCTGCGGACATTCTGTGCGGGAAGTGACGACGAGCGACGGATCGAGCCCCACGTCCGACGGCTTGAGGCCCTGGCCGCAGCTTCAAAGACTCGGGCCATTGCCGAAAGCGAGCTCCAGGCGATTGTCAGGGGCCCGCCGCCGTCGGACCTCCTCGACCTCCTCACAGCGCTCTGCTGGCAGCGACTGACTGACGACATGCGCCTGGGCTTTTACCGGGATGTCTACCGCCGGGCTGTTGACCGCGTCGAGCACGAGGCCACGCGCGTCCGGCTCCAGGCGGCTATGCACGTCTGGCGGCTTCGGGAGCCTCGACTGCGCCTGGCACGGTGGAAGATCTTTGTCGCCAACTGCCGACTGCGCAAGCGCGGCGACGCGTGGTACCGCCGCTCGTCGGCGAGGAAGCTCGTGGCGGCGATGGCTCGGAACCACGCCCGTCGTCAGGAGATGCAGAGGCTTCGCCAGCGAGCACGCGAGGCTTACGAACACGCCCTTGTTCGGTGGACGTGGGGTGGTTGGCGGGTGTTTGTCCAGTGCTTGCAGTGGCTGTGGGTGGTCGTTATCTCTGGTTGCGCCCGGTTGCGTGGTAGATGGCTCACGATGTCTGCCGTTGTGTCTGTTTCTGTCTATATGTCTGTCTGTCCGTGCATGCATGCTCATTCCAGGCATGAAGCTGCATGGCGGCGGAGCGTGCGCCACTGGGAGCGTGTTCTACTCGAACGTATGTGGCGCGGGTACTGGGCGTTCGTGTTGGTGCGTCGACTGGTCAACGAAGAGCGTGCGATCACCGCCGTCTCCATGTGTGTCTGAACTGATATGGACATATCTATAGGTGGGACGGCAAACCCGAGCGGCGCGGCAGGCGCGAGTCGATGCCTTTGTCGCTCGACGAGAGTGGAAAGGTCGGTCATCACTTGCTGCATTTGCCAATTCATGACTCGACTGATCGTCAGGATGCTTCGCCAAACACCACAGAACTCAAGCGCCACTGGCACGAGTGGCAGTATTTCCACCGTCGACGACTGGAGATCCGCGACGCCGAGCGCCGGGAGCGGGCGCTGCATTGGGACTTGTACGAGCTCCGACAGCAGGAGACCGACACGCGATTAATGGGGATCGAGGACACCATCAGCCAGGCCGTCGAGGTCAAGGAGCGGGCGCTGGTCGAGGAGGCCCGTCGCCGGGCCTTCCAAGCGGCCTCGGAGCGAGTATACGAGATTCGCAAACTCCGGCAGCAGGAAGAGGAGCGAGCGCGGTTCAAGCGCGAGCGGGAGGAGCAGGCGGCCCGGGAGATGGAGGTCGCGTGGGTCCGCATCCGCGAAAAGGTCAGCGCCGAGGTCCGCGCATCGACTCTCACGTGGTTCACAGGCGCCGAGGGCCAGGCGGCCGTCCACGAAGAGGCCACGCGCATCTTCGAGCGGGACCCGATCGTCCTCCAGAAGGCCCTGCTCGCGGACCCGACGGCATACGGAGTCCCCGGCTGCTGCTGGCAGCTCCGCCTCGAGGATTACGGGGGGCGCTTCGCGAAGGCCTTCTACCTCAACGTTGAGACCCTCGAGAAGCTCGTGTGTGATGAGCTGGTCATGGACAACTGCGAGGAAATTGCCCGGGAGGTGCTCATCCAGCGGCGCATTGACGACGCCCGCGCGCGGGTCGAGGCCCGGGCCGCGGCCGTCGCCCGTGAGCGACTCGAGCACCAGGCGGCGCTGCGGATCCAGGGGCTGTTCCGCTGCCGCCACGCGCGGGTGCTCGTCCGGAGCCGCATCCGCGCGCACTTTGTCAAGCGCATCGAGCCTCACACCGGCGACGCGGTCTACTTCAGCATCCCCCGGCAGGAGGCCCGGAGGCGCCCCCCGCGGCTCATCGGCCCGGACGAGCCGCTCATCCCCGTCGAGTCGTCGACGTGGGTCCACCGCCTGGACGACGACGGGCGGCACTACTACCAGCACCTGGGGACTCTTGAGACCTCGTGGGCCCCGCCGGCGCACCACCTCCT
Organism: Lagenidium sp. CBS 127285; assembly: GCA_023338185.1. NCBI lineage: Eukaryota > Oomycota > Peronosporomycetes > Pythiales > Pythiaceae > Lagenidium > Lagenidium sp. CBS 127285. Next base: position 10,534 of record JAADYI010000042.1, read on the forward strand.
GTGTGTCCGCTGCCGGGTCAATTTCGCCACCCGGCGCTGGAACGAGCGTGGGGGGCGGTACTGCATCGTGTGCTACGCCGAGGGCCTCCGCCGGGGCGAGTTCGGGGCCGATGCCACGTGGACCAAGCTCACGGTGCAGGCGGCCAAGTGCGCCGTGTGCCGCAACGCCCCCGCGGAGGTCGTCTGCCACGAGTGCCGCGGGGACGTGAGCTGCCGGCGGTGCTGTGCGGCAGTCCACCAAAACCCCAAGCTCCGAGCGCACACCCAGATGGATACATTAGTGTATACCACGTGACCCACGACACGATGGTTATGAAGTATACTTTCAGTATACCTACAGTCCAAAACACCACACCCAGCCACTGGGGCACTTTGCCACAGTCGAGTGACGGATCTCGGAGCAGCAGCGACAATGAGCAGCCCCAAGGAGCAGGCCGAGGAGCAGAAGCAGTGCGTTATGGAGCCGCAAACCCACGACGCGCGCGTTAGCGGGCGCGGTGGCTGATCATTGTGGGCGTTCGCTTGCTCGTGCGACCATCTGCAGGCTCGGCAACGAGGAGTTTAATGTCAAGAACTTTGACAAGGCCATCGAGCACTACAGCGAGGTACGGACGGCCTCGTACTCGGTCGGGCATTGGACAGGGTGCTGTGGCACCTGAGCCCATGGGGCGTGGGGGGTGATGTAAAAGGGAAAGCTGACTGGTGACTGGGGCATTGAAGGCCATTCGATTGGACCCAGAGAACCACATTTACTACTCGAACCGCAGGTATGTGCCCGTCCCGCGCATACATGTCGTTCGCACGGCCGTGGTGCTCATGATCTTGAGAAAAAAGTGCTGCGTATGGCGCTGCGGGCCAGTGGGAGCTCGCTGAGGGCGATGCCAAGGAGTGTGTCCGCCGCAACCCCAACTTTGCCAAGGGTCCGTCCCCACTCTTCTGCGTTGGAATGAAACTGGATGCACCTCTGATGCGTGTACGGTGACGTGTGGGCAGGCTACCATCGCCTGGCGAATGCCCAGAAGCAGTTGGGCAAGAAGTCGGAGGCGATCGCGACGCTGCGTGCCGCGCAATCGACCTCGGACGTCGAGAAGGTGCCTGGGATCAAGAAGCTCCTGCGCGATCTGAATCAAGACGGGAACACTGGCGCCCCGGTCGCTTCCGCTGGTGGACGTTCGGTGCCGCCCGCCATCGCCAAGGAGCTCCAGGAGCTCCAGCCGCAGTTTTTGAGCATCCAGCGCGAGTTGGAGCAGATCGAAGCTAAACTCACAGCGCAGGCGCGCCAGAAGAAGCGCCTTGCACTGGTCGAGAAAGAGATGACCGAGTTGCCTGAGGATGCGATCACCTACCGGAGCATCGGTACGTAGTCAAGAAGAGGGTTGTTGTGGCTACCTGATCTAATACGCTGTGGTGGCACGTCCAAAGGCAAGATGTTCCTCCGCACGACTGCGGCCGAGAACGCCACCGAGATGAAGGGCGAGGCCACCAAAATCGACGATCAGGTGTCGTCGTTGGAGGTCAGCGTCGCTGCACCAATTGAAACGTGGGGGTAAGATCTGTCACTGACCCCTAGAATCGCTGTACAACAGGCTCGGAAGCAGTATCTCGCACGACAGAAGACCTCTTTGGAGGAGAACATCACGGAGCTGCTCGCGCAGTGCACGACCGGCAATTAGGGTCGACAAAACATTGTGCCGTTACGTCGTGCCACAATACACACCACAATTATGCAACATAGGGTTTTGTCGTTATCGAGATGGTGTCTTTGTGCGGCGAAACCCATGATTCCCGCAGTTGGCAGGTGCGGCGTGGTCATGTGGCTTCTTCCTCTTCCTCTGTTGTTAGCTGCGGCAGGAAGGTCCAACGGACACAGCCTCAGTCCCGTGAGGAGACGACAGGCAGATACCAACGAGCACATACCCGCTTATTCAACTCCTCGATGGTCTTGATAAGCTCTGCGTTTTTCTTCTTGAGCTCCTCGTTCTCGGCGCGGAGGGCATCGACGTCGATGCCCGTTGGGGCGCCCATGAAGCGCTTGACGTAGTCGACGGCATTCGCGGGTTTGTCCGATTCCTCGTACAGCCCGACGAGGACCTTAGTCAGAGCATCGACGACGCCGCTCTTCTCGAGGTACTTGCGGAACTCCTCCTTCTTCGAGTCGGGGGTCTGCGCCATTTGCCTCCATTCGCTCAGCAAACGCCCATCTCATCTGAGATCAGGGTCCCTGCCCGGCGTGTAGTATACCTGGTACGTCGCGGCGGCGCTCATCGTGGCAGGGGGTGTCAATCTCGCGCGATCTCAACGTTTCTGTTGTGCGGATGGACATGGCTTCGCGATTCTCAGCACTCCCCAAAGGTCGCGACCCCACAAAGAGATCAATTCGGATGGAACACTGTGTGCCATTTGAAAGGTACCATGGTACTCTGTACCGTCGCTTAGCCAAGCTGGGGTGAAATGACACAGGTGGCGCGTTCAAACCCCACAAAGGCGTTGACCCGATTAGCCCCATTTTAACAACCATCTGGCCATTGCACAAGCGTATAGTTGCGATTTGGGGGGTCGTGGCCGTAGTCGTTTGAGCCACCTCACCGTCGCATCATCATCATCCCGTCGTCTCGGCAATTCTCTTGGCAACGGAGGCAGCGGCACGACCCGAGCGCGCGCACGACGAAGCGAGCGACGAGCGACGAGCGACGACCAGGAGGAGATGCCGGCCTTCCATGAGCGCCTTACGGACCTCGTCCACAGCGACTCGGTGCGAGGCCCCGACGACTCGTGAGCTTTCCCTGTTGTGGTCGGGCCCCCCTGACGCTGATCATCAATATCATGGTGGTTCTCCTGACCTGGCAGCACCGCGTGCGCAAGCCCCTGGCGTCGCTCCCTGACTATGACCCGACGTGCATGAAGGAAGGCCATCTCCAGAAGAAGGGCCAGCGGCTCAAGGGCTGGAAACGCCGGTGGTTCGTCTGCAATGGCCGCACACTCGCTTACTACATGAGCCGCAAGGACCGCAAGCCCAATGCCGTGATCGCCCTTGAGCACTGTACCGTCGAGGACGGCGGCGTGAGTGAGACCTGGAAGTCCCCCCGGATCGACCTCACGGATGCCACGAGCGGCGTCACCTACTGCCTCTCGGCCGAGGACGTCGAGGTCGTCGAGGCCTGGCTCGGGGTGCTCCGCACGGCAATCGCCCGGTGCCTCGGGCAGCAGGGCGCGAGCGGGGCCGCCGCGGATGGCGCCGCTGGGGCCCTGAATAAAACCCTCAAGGCCAAGACCCTCGCGACTTTTCACGACACCGACGACGACGAGGATCCGTTCAAGGTGTCCGGTCGCGGGGGCCCCCGAACGGCGGCGCTGGTGTCCGCGGGCTCATCGATTGCCCCGGAGAAGCGCATCGTCCGTCTGACCTCGGCGCCGTCGTATCTCAACCCCCAGGCTCGTGCGCAGCGGGCCAAGCTCCAGCACCAGCCAACGAGCATCGCCCTCGAAAACGAGCTCGCCAGCGGCCTGGACCACCTCGAGGGGCTGCTGACGCCGACCGCAGGTCGACAAACCGTTATCTTCCGCCCCATCGGCGCCGAAAATGGCATCCTCCGAAGTCTCGGGGTCGAGCGCACCAACGCCCGGAGGTACTACGCGCGGGCCAGCACCGTGCTCCCCGTGGCGTCGGAGATCGCCGCCTACTTCATTCTCGACCACGCCAAGCGCGCCGAGTGGGACGTGCACTTTCCCCGTTCGACGCACGTCGCGAGCTTTGATGACGCGACCGACTTGGTCCACCTCAGTGGTGGTTTCCGACAGCTCAAGGTCGCCAAGGGCATCGTGGCGCCGCACGTTGCGGGGGCGATTGGCGCTGTTGTTGGCTTGGCCCTCGCCCCGATGTGGGAGGGGGTGCTGCTGCTGATCCTCATCGTAGGCGGCGTCGCGGGGCTAGTGCTCAATGGCATCGACTACAGCCCACTGTATGCGCCTCGAGATCTCCTCGTACTCCGCCACACGAGGGAGACGTCAGTGTTGGAGAAGCGCTCGCCGTCGTGTGACGACCTCCTCGATGGCGATGGCGATGGCGATGGCGACGACTCCCCGCCAATTGTGACGATCCTCGAGAAATCGGTCGTGAATGAGCTCAAGCCCCCATCGAGCGGGGTCGTGCGTGCGCACGTCGGCCTCAGTGGCTGGCTCCTCGAGCCCATCGATGGGCATCGGACGCGGGCGACGTTCGTGACCGACATGGACCCGCGGGGTCTGCTCGCACCGGAGACGCGCATGAGCTTTTTGCTGGAGCGTCTCGCATGCTTAAATGTCCTTGCGGAACAGCTCACACAAGCTCGGCTCTGCGGGACGGATGAGGCAATGGATGATACCCACGGCAGCGTCGACGGCGATGACGACGATGAGGGCACTCTCAAGCTCCACACGGTGGGCAGCGGCCTCGGCGTTGGCGACAGTGTTGTTGAGGACGAGATCGCCGCGGCGACCGGTGGTTTCCACCCCAGCGTGTACATGAAGGGGATGATGCAGATCCCGTCCGGAGGCCTCAAGCTCGTCGACAAGGAAGTCGCCAAAAAGCAGGGCGGGGTGCTCAAGGATGTGATCAAGTCGGCCGGCGCCAAGATCCTTGAGGGTAAGGGCGCCGTGAGTCTCTCGCTGCCGGTGCGGATCTTCGAGCCCCGCACGAACCTCGAGCGCCTCGTCGACCTCTTCCTCTATGGCCCAACGTTCCTTAACGCTGCCGCCGACCAGAGCGACCCCGTGGAGCGCTTCAAGTTGGTGATGGCCTTTGCCGTCGCGGGCATGCACCACAGCGTCGGGCAGCTCAAGCCCTTCAACCCAATCCTCGGCGAGACGTACCAGAGCCTCCTTAATGACGGCACGGAGGTCTGCTGCGAGCACACGAGCCACCACCCACCGATCAGCAACTTCCAGCTCGTGGGCAACAAGTACACGATCTGCGGTCACATTTTGTGGCACGGGACGTTCAGCATGAAGTCGAATGCCGTGATCCAGAACAACCGCGGGCCGATCCGCGTGGGCTTTGACGACGGCACGTCCATCTCGTACAACCTCCCGGTGATGCAGAGCGGGGGTTTCTTATGGGGCGACCGGACCATCGAGCTCGTGGGGAGCGTGATCTTTGAGGACAAGAAAAATCAGCTCCAGTGCGAGCTCAAGTTCCACCCGGACGAGAAGAAGGGCATGTTTGCGACCAAGACCGCGTCGGATCAGGTCCGGGGTGCGTTGGTCAACACAGCGACGGGCGCCGAGCTGTGTGAGGTCACGGGCTCGTGGCTGGAGGAGCTCCGCTTTGGCGGGCGGGCATACTGGGTCTATGGCCGCGAGTGCAGCGGCTACACGATGCCAATCACCGAGGCCAAGGTCATGGCATCGGACTCGCGGCATCGTGAGGATCTTCAGTATCTCGCAGCGAATGATCTCGATGCCGCGCAGGACTGGAAGGTCCGCCTCGAGGTGCTCCAGCGAGCCGATCGGAAGGCCCGCAACGACGGCCGACGGCCAAACCACTGGTCCCTCCAGCAACAGGACAAGGGCGGCCATTAGGTAGAGCGAGCGTACTAGTACTGTAGTGTAGTCGTGTGATGCCAAGACGCGTACAACAACATTGCATTATGGAATTCTTTTTCATTTGTCGCAAGATCATAAAAAGCGGTTGCGCTGGGACGAAGCTTCCATGGCATCGCCCTGACGCGCCCAAGTCGAACGTACGTCACAGCGCGGTCGGCGAATAATACTAGTGGTCGTCATCGTAGTGTTACATCTTGGGCGGGTAGGCCTGCTGGGGCTGGCCGGGGTACGCCCCGGGGGCCGCCGCATAGCCCTGCTGCGGGGGGTAGCCCTGGTAGCCCTGGGGCGGATACGGCTGCGCCGGGTAGGCCCCAGGCTGCTGCTGCGGGGGGTAGCCATAGGCAGGCTGGGCCCCGTACGGGGGCTGCTGCTGTGGGGGGTACGCGCCGTACTGGGGCTGGACGACGACGGGCTGGACGTAGACGTGGTCGCTGCTATGATAGTGATGATGCTGGCGGCGGCGGTCGTTATCGTCCGCGGCGGCGGCACAGCAGGCACCGCAGAGGGCGCCGCAGAGGAGGCACTCGCACATATCGCACTCGTCCATGGTGGGCTTGGGGGACGGACAGTCGGTCTTGAGGCTTCGGCGCTTCTTGTTGGAAAGTGTGGGCAGTGGAACCAACGTGTTGGGACCAACAGCAGTCAGTTCGGCCAGCCCCGTCAATGGAAACCTCAAACAATCTGGATTCTGGGCCCCATCTCCATCCTACCCACGAGCGCAATCCTTTCAGAATTCGGGAGGGCGCGGGATAGGGCTTAGCCCAATTGATTAATGCGAGAGTCCAACGCCATTTTGGCCAACCAACGGGAGGTGCTTGAGCTCAAGAGTATAAATTCAACTCGTTTTCGATGCAGTATATACAGACACGATCCCCGAACTGGGCAACACAATCTGTCGATGAACTGACAAATTTTATCGAGTTCACACAGAATCTGGTGCGTGGAGATAATACGGACATTTAATGACCTTGTACATTCGATACATCCCACCGTGCCCAGTTTGGGGATCGAATCTGTATAATGAAGAATCTGATTTCCCTGTGAAGTGTTCGAAATTTGCAATGTTTTGCCCATTTTGTTTTAAAAAATGGGCAAAACATTGCAAATTTCGATTTACCATTTTAAAAAATGGTAAATTGGCACTTCAAAACCGGTAGAATTATCGGGTTCAACCGATACAAACATTTTCGAATGTAACCATGTAACCTAAACGGTTAACTTTTGGGGTAGTATAATAGTTCACTAACAAGTGGAGGTTGGCGTTTTGATCATGGCCATGATGGACGGAGCAACCAAGCGCAAGATCGATGAACTCCAGGACAACTATGGTGGGTTCCGCGCACCCGATCACTGCCGCTGGACACTAATGGACCTTCGGCCAATCGGTCAGAACCAGAAGAACGGCCGCCCATGACCAAGAAGCAGGCGCGCAAATTCCGAAAAATGGTACGGAATTACGGATGTCCACCCATCTTCTTGTGTCCATTCGACTGACATGGCGCATGTAATCTCTACCTCGCGGATCCCTAGAGCCCTCAAGAGCACGAGGCGTCTCGATATAAGAAGATTATTGAGGCGGCGGTGAAGGATGGTGACGCCGCCACGGCCATCGATGCCTTCAAGCACCTCAAGAGCAACAACCTCCCATTTGATACCTATGTTCATCGCGTGGTGATTAATGCCTGCACAAACGCGGCGGATGCAGCCGCCGTGAAGGACGAGGCGTTCGAAGTCTACGACGACCTCCAGAGTCGTCTTGCTGATAAGCCATCGAGCAAGTCTCGCGCTGACGAAACTGTGTACAGTGCGTTGATCAAGCTGAGTGCCAAAACGGGTGACTTCGAACGTTGCCACCAACTCCTCAAGACAATGGAGGCAGCTCGTATCGAACCCCGTCTTCGAACCTTTTCATCGCTGCTGACGGCCTACGCTGACGCTGGGGATATTGAGCAAGTCTTGTGGGTGTACGACCAGCTGCACCGATTCCGCATCGAGTTGACCGAGACGGAATACATTTCCATCTTCCGAGCGTGTGTTCAGTGCGGCTCCTCGGAGGTCTTCAGCCGCATGCTCGCGGAATATATTGATGTCATCGCACAACCGGGCCCTGAGGCTTGGGAAGTGTTTAAGCAATGGTTTGCAAGGTACGATGCGGTAATTATGCGGGCGCTGAGTATGGGCCTCCTAAACCGGTCATCGTTATGTCACAGCAAGGCGGCGCAAGTGGATGGTCGCAAGTGGACACAGTCCATCGCGACCGTCAATGAAGATGGCGTTTGTTCGTCCACCAACAAGCAGCTTCAGTCGCTCGAGCTCTCAGACGAAGATCAGACTGTGCTGTTGGAAAAGGTATGCACTTTGCCATGTCGACTCACTCTCTGGCGGCATTTGATGCTCATGCTCCTGTCCTATAAATGACACAATGAACCGACAGATCGAGAGCTTGGTCCGCACAGATGACAAACGTATCGAGCAGTGGGCCGCGTTCAAGGAGTGGCTCACCACAAATGGCCCCTTTGACGTCTTGATCGATGCTGCGAACGTTGGTTACTTCAACCAAAACTTCTCTGGGTATGTCCCTATGTTCGCGGCGACTGATTGCAAGCAGATCATTGACCATTGCAATCGCCTGTGGCGTTGATTACAGTGGCGGTTTCAGCTACCGCCAGATCGAGCTCATGGTCGAGCACTACGAGAAGCAGGGCAAGAAGGTCCTCGTGGTGCTTCACAAGCGGCGGACGTATGATGACATTGTCCCCGAGGCGTATCACGCCGTGCTGCGGGACTGGACGGCCCGGAACATCATGTACAATTGCCGCTCGGGAAACAATGACGACTGGTACTGGCTGTACGCGGCCGTGCAGCTCCGCGGACGGACCCTCGTGGTCACGAACGACGAGATGCGCGATCATCACTTCCAGATGATCCATGATCGCTCGTTTCGACGCTGGAAGGCGCGACACCAAGTCCACTACGCCATCCACAGTGAGAAGCACGTTAAGGTCCACGAGCCGCCGGTGTACTCAGCCCGCCCCCAGCGCCTCGGGGACACCTGGCACTTCCCACAGGCGGGATCGACTGAGTGGCTGTGCTTTGCCTTGGAACCCACAACGTCGCCGCCAGCCACGGCGGCGCCACCGAGCTGACACGTTAGGTTCGCCGCGTGGCTCATCCATCATTGCTGTCATGGTGGATACCTTGTGATTCACAAGTTGTGAAGGGGTGTAATGCAATCCATGTGGACATCCGTGTGGACCTCGTCTTGGGTTGCCCTAATTTTCGGCCGTAGTTCCATTTGGACCCGGACACGTTGCAAAAAAGAAGAACTGCCTCTCTTGGTGTGCGGGGGGGGGGGACAAAGGGTTTGGGTATCCCCCTCCCCCTCCCCCACGTGGTGCCCCACAAGCCAAAAAATGAGTTTGTGTGAGGGGTGTGGCCATGTTGTGTGTTCACGCACCCCCAACACCAATGTGTTGTTTTTCGAACTCACACGTGTGTTGGTTTGGGTTTTTTTGTTTTTGTGTTGGTGCCTGTTGCACCTGGACCTGACACGGCGGCGGCTGCGCTCTCTCGCGCTTGTCTGTTGCGTCGAGCCCGCCTGCCTGCCTGCCTGCCTGCCTGTCGGGCTTCGTTCCCCCAGCAGGCTCCGACTGCAGGGCACTGCCGTGTGCTGTGCTTTGCCTTCGAGCCCTCCCCTCCTCCTCGTTCTCCTCCGGCGACGACAAGGGGCTGTTCTGTCTGGTTTTGTTGGCGCCGCCGCCAACATCTCTCGCGCTCGTCAGCGGATCGATCCGCCTCATTCGCCATCCGCTCCAGCCGACAGACGCCGACAGCCATGGGCAACTCGTGCACGCGCGAGGTGCGTGCGTGATCCGACGACCCGCGCGTTTGTCGCCCATGCTCATCATGGGACACGACCCTTCGGTGGTGCCTGCAGGTGGACGTCGTCCAGAGCGAACGGGGCGTGAACGTCGCCCACGGCCACGGGTACGTCGCTCGCTCGCTCCTTGTTCCGACCACCGCCGGCGCGTTGTCGTGAGACTGATCCCGTGTGGGCGGCCCCTGTTCCCCCAGCCACGAACGCGCCCGCGGGCGATGGTCCGTCCCCGGTCACCAGGAGAGCGTCGATCTCGACACGCTCCTGGAGGCCCCGTCGCCGTCCGCCGCGGCCCCCGCCCCGCCCCCGCGGCGTCGTCGCAAGTACGTTTCCCCCGCCCCCTCTCTATCTCCCGTCGACCGCCGTCATGACTCACGGCATCATCTTCTTGTTCGTGTCCCAATCGATGACACCAGGAGCCGCAAGAGCGGGAACCGCCAGGACAAGGCCCGGCAAAAGTCGCATCGGTCCATGAGCACCCCCCCGCCCCCCGCGCCGCCCCCGCCCCCGGCGAGCACGGGCAACATGGACCGGAGGCTCAAGAAGAAGAAGAGCACGAGCAGCGGTGCGCGGCGGTTCCTCGGGCGGAAGCAGCTCTCGACCACGCGCGAGGAGCCCCGCGGCGAGGAGGAGGCCACGTACCACTCGTACGAGGACCCCGGGTACCTCGGGCACGTCGAGTTGACCAACTTTGACAGCGACTGCATCCTCCAAAGCCCCCCCGACAGCCCGACGGTCATCCACGCCCGCTGGGGCGAGCCCGTGGACGACCCCGAGGAGAGCGCCGTGTGCACCGAGTTCCGGGCCAACCCCTTCAAGCTCGGGTTCTGCGTCAACTGCCAGAAACAGCACGATGTCAATGAGAACGGCACCGTCGTGACCGAGAAGGAGTACAAGAAGATCGCCCGCCCGGCCGTCGCCAAGACCGCCGCGAATGCCCTGCACAACCCCGCGGCCATCGAGAACCTGACCCCGCGGAGTCGGGAGTCGGACGTGGACCTCGCGGCGCTCCTCCAGCAGCGGCGGGACATCCTCCTCAAACTCACCCGCCTCGAGCAGGGGAAGGCCCGTATAAAGGAGGCCCAACAGGCCACGGACATCAAGCGGAATGCCTACGGTGCGTGCCGGGATTGATCACACTGGCGGATTGTGTCCGAGGGCCCCATGGTCACCCGAAAATGCTGACAACGCCCGCCAAACAGACAATATGAACCGCCACACGATGTTTATCGCCGACACCAACAGCACAACCCTCGGTAGGTGCCAAGACGACCCCCATCGCGGGACACGAAAACGGTACTGACTCGAGTTGCAGCCAACCTCCGACGGGTGGGCTCAACAGGCAGGCCGACTCCGTCCGCCCCACAGAGTCTACGGGTATCACGGACCACGTCCGTCATCCTCTCACCCCGGGCCACGTCCTCTTATCGTGGTGTCTCCAAGAGCATTAGCTTCTCCTCGTATCGCAAGACGGAGGAAGTCGACGAAGAGGAGCCCGCTCAGAACGATTGGTTATAGTGCCGTTAGCCCCCCTCCTGCTTTGCGCTGTCTGTAGTATTAGAATTCAAGTGGACGTGTTTGGTTTGATGTATCTCCGCTATTGTCCGTCCGTCACCAGCGCCAAGACAATCCCCGCGAGACCTTGCAGCGTCCTCCCATTTCAGCCATTTTATTTCGCCTATTTCTCGATAAGTTTAGTAAGATTTTCTTCCACAAGTCGTCGCGTCTTTTCGAGTCCTGTCATGTTTTGGGATCTGTTGTTGTTGTGCGTTCGTCTATCACCAGGCTTGACGCTCCCTCCTCCGTGGTCCAACTGAAAACACCATGGTCCGCGCGAAGGCTTATCATCGTCTTCCCGACTCACCCAAGGCCTCATCCCGAGCTACCGAGCCGGTGCTCACGGAAGGTCAAACGTCTGATTTGTCCTCGTGCACAGAAGATATGTGATCTAACCTCAACGTGCTGTCTTCCCATCGTCACAGCGGAGAAGGAACTCCTTCATCTCTTGAAATCCCGGGGGATCCCGAGCATTTGCGAGTCCATCAGCAAGGAAATCAACTATGTCTGGGCAGTGGCGTCCGGCTTCCGCACGCTCAGCAACGTGGGCCACTTCTACTTTGCCTGCGCGAGTCAGACCTTCGGGTACAACCCCGCCCTGGACTTCTTCGCCTCGGGGGGCATGCAGCTTGCGGTGTTTGCCCTGCAGAAATTCGTCCACAATGAAAATGTGCTGCTGCCCGTGCTCGACTGCATTCACATCTACACCAAATTGCACGGTAAGGAAATCCGTCGTCTGATGTCCCGAGTTCAGTGGATCAACCAACGCAACGCCGACTGGTCGCACACTAGTCGAGGGGGGTATGGACTTCCTTGCAGTGTCTGAAGCCCACGAGATCCTCATGAAGTGCGTCCGGTTCCACGACAACAAACACAACGTCATCAGTGCCACTTGCCAGGCTCTCGGCAGTCTCGTGCTTAATGGTCGGTTTTGTTTTTTGCCCCGGCACTACGTGAACGTGAAGTCTTCTCATCGACGTGTTACTGCTTCAGACCTAGTCAAAGAGTCCGTGAGCTCACCGGAGCTGGTGATCGAGCTGCTCGGTCTCCTCAAGCGCTATTGCAAGAGCCTCATCGTCTGTCGTTCAACGATGGTCCCTCTGGCATTTCTCGTCACGGATGGTACGTTGATCCGGCGAATTCGCCTTTGTGAAGATATCTCCTGACAACTGCGTCAATTCAACAGCGAAAATCACCGCGACCTTTGTCGATCACAACGGAATCGCACTGGTCATGAGCGCGATGAAGTTGTTCGTGCAAGACTCGGAACTCGTGTGGCATTCGATCGGGATTCTCAATGCATTGCATGCCGACAGTAAGCAAGCACCACATCTCATCGATGCATTTTGAGGCCAAACAGTTGACGTTGTGGAATGTCCGTAGCTGTGGATATCCGTCTCATCTACGCCATCTTTGGCTTCACGGGCATTCCGCGGATCGTCGAGGCCCTCGCGAATCACCTCGACACCGAAGAGATCGCCGTTGAGGGCTTTCAACTACTCTCGCGGCTTGCCACCGTACCCGACGCCTATCGTTTGGTCAATCAATGCAAGGTCTTGGATCTCGCGTACGTGGCCCTCTTTGCCTACTCGGGGCCCCAGCACAGACATACTCGTGTCGAGATCAAGAGAACTTTGCATGCATTTCAAAAGTGCACGATTTTAGACCGGCACGAGCTCTCGTCCCGGGAACAGGCCAGCCGCAAGGATCTCGCGCTCTACGCATTGTTCATGCTGGTCCTCATACTATCTTCTGCCTTGAGTCTCTATGGCACGTCCTCCAGCGCGCTCGTCCAGGGACTCCAACGGTCAATTCTCGAGACCAGGTGGGCGTCACGTGTTGGCGACCGACGTTCACAAAAGACCCTCAAGGACATAGCACGCGTCGACGATGTGTGGGAGTTTCTCCAGGGTCCTCTCCACGAAGCCCTGTTCCCGGTCACGTGGTACAATGGCGATCTGTTCAAGAACGACGTGGACATCCAACTCGGCGTCGTCGATCGAGCCAACATCCTACTTGGTGGGTTACAACTTCGGGCGCTTCGGGTCCAGAACTCCACGTGCGCCGAGCGTTGGCGCTGCTATCCGCCGTATTCGGGATCCGTCGAGCTCAAACGAGTTATCAGGCGACAGGATTTAGTCGAGCGGTGGTCAGCAGGGAGTGAGAGCGACGCCGCTTGGAATGAATTCTCCGGAAAGCTGGCGCCTTACCCGGGCAGCGGCTACAAGTACTTCATCCCACGGCTCAGCGTGACCGACCCGAGTCCCAAATGCGACCCCATGTGCCACCTTAAACGACTGCAAGCAGTCAACTGGATCGACGCATCCACACGAGCGGTATTTGCTGAATTCAACGTGTTCAATGCTGCGGACGGGGTACACGGGGTGATCAAGATCCTCTTCGAATTTGCGCCAACAGGGGGTATTCTCGTATCGACCCAGTTCACTCCGGTGTATGTTGAGCAATATCACGGCTTGTGCTTGCTCTCAATTCGCTTCTATGTCGAACTTGCGCTCTTGGTTGGCATCATCTGGTATGCGAAGAAGCAAGTCGACAAAATTCTCCGCTACCACTTGTACTATTTCGTAGTTCCTAGCCACCTCGTTGATGCGATGATTCTCATCCTCTGGAGTGTGGTGATCGTTTTTCGACTTCTTGGCACTACGACGCTGTCGCATGATCTACTCGTCTCACTTGGCGCGAATAACTCATACATCGGACTAGAACGAGCTGCATATATGGTTCGTCAAGAACGCGATACTACTGCATGGTGCGCACTGTTGATGTGGTGGCGGCTCGTCCGCTTCGCCAAATGCATCAGACCACTGGAGCAAACGCTCGAAAAATTTGAACGGGCCGAAGACCTCATCGAATCGTTCCTCGTGTTCCTCGCGGTCTACGTCCTGGCGTTCGCCCAAATCGGAGTTCTCCTGTTCCCTTCGCAAATTAAAAGTTTCCGGTCGTTTTGGCCGAGTGTGTACGTGATTGTTTCAACAACGCTGCCAAGAATGCCACTGGATCCTTACACTGTGAACTGTCCAAACAGCGCGTCGACATCCAAACACCTCATCAAAAGCCGACAGCATGAAAACGGGATCACGCCGAGTTTCCAGCTTGTTTTTGATCTCTGTGCAGCCTTTGTCACCCTGGTACGATTGGCTGAGAGAGCTGTGAGTATTCTCACCCCGCTAGAAATTCACCGCTTCTGTCTGGGCAACAGAATATTGTGGTCGTGATTCTTCGCGAGCGGTTTGAGTCACGATGTGCCCAAACTGCTTCACCCGACGTCCCGGATGGCCTATCTCTCGTCCAGCTAGCGAAGCGACAGCTAGAGTCCAGCGGTATGAAGGCAGAATCGATCACAGTCTCGCAGGTAACGATGGCCGTGTGGTTTCGGAGACACAATATACCAGTCATAACCTCTTGCGTCGCTGAAGAAACTTGGTCAAGCCGCAGCTCGTGGTATCGAGCGGATGCAGCATGCTGCCAAAGACTTGTTTGCCATCAATGATGGCCCGGTTGAGCTCACGGAACTAAAGCGAGTTTGGGGACTCGAGGGTTCCGAACTAAGTGAAGACCCCAATGCTTCAGCCCCAGACAAATGGGAATCGTAAGTGCGTTTTTTTTTTTGCGTTGGACAATCAGATTGATATGTCATCGACGAGTCGTACTTGTTTTGCAGGCTTATAGTCATTGCCGAAACAGAGGATCGAGCCCTTGATGAACGGTTGAGTTTTATAGGGATGCGACTGCAAGGGGCCCTCCAGAGTTTAGATCGAGTGGATCAACTTCGAAGAAAGCACCAAGAATTACTGCAAAGCCAGCGTACCATTCGAACGCCAGCTGAGGCGCTGCAGGTAAAACGTTCATTCGAATGATCATATTGAGGTTAAAGCGCAAAATGCACGAAACCGGGAAACCTACTTGAGATTCTTAGAGGAGACGCTTGAATCCGTTAATGGCATTCTCAATACCCTCCTTCTCCTTCGTCAGGGCCTCCAGCTTGCTGGCCTCGGCTTCCCGAACGGTCTCTGGGACCTTGACGGTGTAGTCCTCCTTGTCCATCTTGTTCTTCAAGCTGTCAATTGACGGCTGGATCTTGGACAGCTTCTTCTCAAGCTTGGAAATTTCATTGGCGAAATCGACCAAGCCAGCGAGGAGCACGTGAATCTGAACCTTGTCGTTGACGCTGTGCATGGCGCAACCCTTGGGTGGCTCCTCGTCCAGAAGACACTTGGTCTCTCCCGCCTTTGCGAGGGTCGCAAAATCGTCAATCTGGGCCTCAACCACAGCCTTCGCCTCGGAATCAGCACACTTGATGAAGAAGTGCGGGCGGACGCTGTTGACCAAACCATACTCGGCACGAACGGAGCGGCCAGCGTGGATAATTTCCTTAATCAGCTCCATCTTGGCCTCCACTTCGGGGTTGCTCCAGCCATCAACAGGCAACGGGTACTGGGCAATCGTGATGCTCGATGCCGACCGAGCACCGGGCAGGCGCTGCCACAACTCCTCAGTGACAAACGGCATCAGCGGGTGGAGCAATCGAAGACCGTACTCAAGACAGATGTACAGTGTCTGCTGCGCAGTCTGCTTGGCCTTCGCATCGTCGCCCGACATCACCGGCTTGGTGAGCTCGAGGTAGACGTCGCAGAGATCGTAAAGCCAGAAGTTGTACAAAGCAGTAGTAAGGTCCCCAAACTCGTACGCCGCAAACGCCTTGTTGCAGACCTCGATGGTGTGGTTGAGGCGGCTGAGGATGTACTGATCGCGCGCGTTGACAACCTCATTCGACAACACCGTCTTGGCAACAGTGCTGTCATCGACCGAGAAGTCACCCTCCAGGTTCGTCATCGCGAAGCGGATGGCGTTCCAGAGTTTGTTGCAGAAGTTGCGGTAGCCCACGAGGCGGTTCACGTCGAGGTTGATGTCACGGCCTTGTTGCGTGTACGCGAGCAAACCGAATCGAAGCGCATCAGCACCACACTCGGGGATACCATTCGGGAAGTCAAGCTGCTGGCCCTTCTTGGCCTTCTCGACCTCCTTGGCGGGCAAGTTGCCACTCTCGAGCTTCTTGAACAAGTCCTCGAGCGTGCAGCCAGCAATGATCTCGAGTGGGTCGACGACGTTACCCAGACTCTTGGACATCTTGCGGCCATACTTGTCGCGGACCATCGAGTGGAGGTAGACCGTGTGGAACGGCAGCTTGCCCGTGAGCTTCTGGCCCATAAACACCATCCGGGCGACCCAGAAGAAGAGAATGTCGTAGCCCGTCTCGAGCAGGTCGGTCGGGTAGAAGTTGTCAAAGTCCGGGGAGCTCTCGGGCCATCCAAACACGGCAAATGGGAAAAGCCCGGCGCTGACCCACGTATCGAGCACGTCCTCGTCCTGCTCCAGGGTGATCTGGTCCACGTTGACGCCGAGCTTGGCGGCGGCCTTGTTCCGGGCGTCCTCCTCCGAGATCCCGGCGAACCAGCGGCCTGACGACTCATCCGAGTTGGGATCGACCCACTTCTCGCCCTGGACACGGGCAAAGTACGCGGGGATCCGGTGGCCCCACCACAGCTGCCGCGAGATGCACCAGTCGCGAATGTTCTCGAGCCAGCGGAACCACGTCTTCTCGTGCGTCTCGGGGAGGATCTTGAGGTCCTTGTTGGTCACGGCGTCCATGGCATCCTTGGCCATCTGCGTGCAGTCAACAAACCACTGGGGCTTGACGAGGGGCTCGATGACATCCCCCGACCGCGAGCAGATCCCAAGGCGCATCTTGTTGTCCTGCTTGCCGTGGAACAGGCCCTTCTCAGCGAGGGCCTTCTCGACGGCCACGCGGGCATCGTAGCGCATCATGCCGGCAAACTCGCCGCCATTCTCGTTGATGGCGCCGTCGTCCGTGAGCACGGTGATAAACTCGAGCCCGTGGCGCTTGCCGCACTCGTAATCGTTCGGGTCATGGGCGGGGGTGATCTTCACGGCGCCGGTACCAAACGTCATGTCCACAAGCTCGGGATCGAGGATAATCGGGATCCGGCGGCCGTTGAACGGGTGCACGACAAACTTGCCGTGGAGGTGCTTGTAGCGCGGGTCCTCGGGGTGGATGGCCACGCCCGTGTCGCCGAGCATCGTTTCCAGACGGGTCGTCGCGACGATGAGCTGCTCGTCCGAGCCCTCGACGCGGTAGCCAAACGACGTGAGCACGCCAAATTCGTACTTGCGCTCGGGGTTGTGCCCGGGGACGCTCATCTTGGTACGCTTCTCAATGTCAATGTAGTCGACTTCGATCTCCGAGAGCGCCGTCTTGAGCTTGCAGCTCCAGTTGATCATCTTGGTCGCGCGGTAGATGAGCCCTTCCTCCCAGAGCTTGCAGAACGCATGGCGCACGGCGTGCGAGCACTTGTCGTCCATCGAAAAGTACACGCGCGACCAGTCCACTGAGCACCCGACGCTGCGAAATTGCTGGTGGATGCGGCTCTCGTACTGGTTCTTCCAGTCCCACACGCGCTCCAAAAACTGGTCACGACCGAGATCATGGCGGCTCTTGTTCTCCTCCTTGAGAAGGCGCTTCTCGACAACCGACTGGACGATCGACCGACCGACCGACACACACACACACACACAATATCGTCAGTGCCAAGTGCCGATCGCTGCTGGCATTGCCATGAGCGTCGCACGCACCTGCGTCGCAATGCCCGCGTGGTCCGTGCCGGGGACCCAGAGCGTCGCGTGGCCGAGCATGCGGTGCCAGCGGGTCAGCGCGTCCTGGATCGCGACCGTGAGCGCGTGGCCCAAATGCAGCGAGCCCGTGACGTTGGGCGGGGGGATGACCATGACGAAGCGCTCGTCCTTGGCGGCCGTGCGGATCTTATCATCGTCGCACTTGAAGTAGCCCGAGGCCTCCCACCAGTCCTGCCACGCGGCCTCGACGGCCACGGGGTTATACGCTGCGGCAACAAACGACCGACGCACCAAACGCACATCCGCAGCGGGTGAGCACCCCCTTGTCGACGATCCCACGCAACAACGCGCACGCACCGGCGGCCATGGGCTCCGACATGTCCTTCTTCTCGCCCTTGGGCGTGCGGTTCACAAAGGCCGGCGCGGGGGCCGGGGCCGCCTTCTTCTTGGACTCCTTGTCCTTCTTGGGGGCCCAGCGGTTCGGGTCCTTCTCCTTCTTGGGCTTGCCGCCGTCCTTCTGCGCGCGCAGAGCCTTCTTCTGCGCGCTCTTGCTGAGCTTGGGCTCGCCCTCGGCCGCCGCGGGCGTCGGGGCCGGCGGGGGCGTCGACAGGGCCGCGGCCTCCATCTCCTTGGTCAACTGCGCCGTCGGGGCCGCCATTGTCTCACTCAATCTCGCTGTCGGATTGATGATCGCGTTGTGCTGTGGCGCGTGCGGATGGATGGAGGAACAACACACACAGAACCGTTCCCACTGGTTGCCATTTGTCATTGGGCGTTGCTAATTCATGTGGTTCTGATCGTTTTGGACAGGCATCGGATCTTTCTGGTGATCCACCAAGAACATGTTGCTGGCGGAACGGAAATGTGGAGTGGATGGAATAGATTAAAACGGTTATTCTCGTGGTCGCGAGCTTTCTCCTCAGCGGAGGCGCGCGAGGAGGCCGTCGACTGCCGTGTGCACCGACTGGAAGACCTCGACGTCGTGACGCTCGGCCATCTCCTGCAGGTACACGCGGGCCCGGGCGAGGTCCTTGTACTCGCGGCCGACGACCTGGCAGCCGTCGTCCAGGACGCAGCCCTCGACCAGGGGCTCGAGCACGAGCAACAGCGCGTGGTCGTTGCAGATGAGCTCGACGGCCTCGACCATGGCGGCGATGGACCGCGAGCGCCCGGGAATGACGAAGAGCACGAGCTACATACACAGAACATCGTCAGTTGGGTCCAACAATGATGGTCGCTGTCTGCACACTGCACGCACCTCGGCCGCATCACGCTCCATCTCCATCTCAAGCCAGCGATCGCCTCGAGATACGGGCGGCTGCTTGTTCGTCAACCGCTGGAGCTCGCACGAGAGGTAATCCTGGTACGGGATGTAGAAGGCGATGCCCGCCTGTTGGAGTCGGGGGATGGCCACCTGCTCCCGCCACGACGTCGCTTGGAGATTGCCGCCGAGGTAGACAAAGCCCCCGCGCGAGCGCGACGTCGAGGACCCGAGATGCTTGACTAGAGACCGCTCGCGGTCCGGGGAGGTCGACAGGGCCGGGTCGTGGCCATCGTCATCAAGGTCGTCTCCGCTCGAGACGACTGAAAGCAGCGACGTCGATGACCACGACCGGGAAGTGTTGCGGCGGGGGCGGAACTGCCCGGCCCACTCGTTGAGGATGATGGACGAGCGCTTCCGGAGCCTCGGCATCTCGGGGGCGTACGCCCGCGGGTTCTCCTCGACGAGCCACGAGATGGTCTCCTCGATGGCGATGGCCACGTTGTCGTAGAGGCGGACGTCGTGTCGGGCGGCGATCCGGCGGAGGCACTCGCGGGCACCGTTGAGATCGGCTATCTCCCCGGGTGTGAGGGGCACGCCATCAACGGCCGTGCCGAGCTGGATGTTCTGGACCACCAGGACGAGCCGGCGGTGGCGGCTGATGTACTCAACCGCCTCGTTGATGGACACAATGGACCGTGCAAGGTCGTCGATGACCATGAAGATGATTTTGGCGCCCTCCTTGGCCCGCGTCTCGGCGGCCACGAGCGCCTCGTACCATTCATCGACCTGGGGGTTGAAATATTTGATCCGCGCGGCCTCGAGGAGCGGGATCGCGACGTCCCGCCGCCATGTCGTCGGGTTGCACGAGCCACCGAGGAAGACATCGACCGGCGTCACGGCCTCGGGCTCGATGGTCGCCGCGACCTCAGCCGCAAGGCTGCTCCCGCTGGCTTGTCGGCGGCCGTGGGTACCAGGTAGGTGCCGGCGGTCCGCTGGTGGTGGTGGGAGTGTGCCCGACGACGCGAGGGCGGTGAGATGCGGGGACGTGTACGAGCGGCCCTTGCTCCGGCTCAGCGAATGCAGGGGCCGCGTGTGTACCGGCGCGTTGCGGCCTTCGATAGTCGGGGACAGCAACGGCTGCAGCGGGCCACTGCCGGAGCCCGGCGGTGAGCTGCCCGTGCCGCCGTCACTCAGTGCTGCGGGATCGAGCGACACGGCCCGAGCCGGTGGCGCGCGTTGTGAGGTGGTCACCGACGGTGGGTTCGCGGGCTCCGTGCTCGTAGCCATTGTGGGTGTTCGGTGTTGGGATTGTCCGGGCCGTCGAAGGGCGCGCTTGGTGGTGCGATGTGTGTCGTCGCGTCTCCTCAAGTTGCGGCACGTTGTGAGGAGCTCCACAATCCGTTGGGATTCGCGCCGACGTCGTCAAACTGAACCAAGAGCTGAATGAGTTTTTGTTGTTGTTGGTTTTGTGTGTGGGCAGGTGCTGCTTCGCTTGTCAACGTGAGCCAAAACCCACAAACCTCGAATCCAGCAGCAGCCGGGTCAGCTGCTGACTGGCTCTAGTCTTCACATCCTGCAAGTTGGTGAGGACCGATGCGGAGCCAGGTGGTTTCTGGACCCACCGCCCACACACAGCGAGAAGAAGAAGAGCGAGATCCTTTTTTGGTGGCTGCGTCTTGTTGGGAGAGCAAGCCAACGTGAAGATTGCGTTCGCCTCTGTTCACGATTCACTAAGCTCGTCATTGCTGCCCTCCCCCTCTCTTATGCAGACGTTCGACCATCTCACCACCAACAAAAAAAAAGAATATCCATACAGCATTACACAATACGAGCCCCTTCTCATCACCGGGCGAATTTTGGCACGTATAAAACACTATTGGCACCCAATAACCTACGAAACCTGATACCCTGTGGACTTGCGCCGTCGCCGTGTTGAGTGTCAGTCCATCCGCAGCACGTGTGCGGTTGGCATTCGTCGACAGCTCCCACACGACCCGAGTCACCATGTGCGCCGGCGGTGAGAGCTCAAGCACGTTCGCGCGCCTGCCGACGAACGTCGCCCCGCTCAAGGTACTACCGCTGGCGACTGCTACTGCCGGCTGCTGCTTGCTGTGGGTGGCTGACCGATGGCATGACATTCATAGTACTTCCTCGACTACAATGTCGACTTTGAGCACTACCGATTCGAGGTCGCCCAGAAGATCGACCTCGACATCCGCGCGCCGACGCGGACGATCATGTGCCACGCCGTCGAGCTCTACGTGTTCAACGTCACGGCCGAGGTCGATGGCAAGACCATCGCCTGCGAGGAGATCCGCCATGTGGCCAAGGATCAGTCGGTTGTGATGACCTTTGCCGAGGAGCTCCCCGTCGGCACCGGCGCGGTGCTCCAGCTCGAGTGCCACGGCTTCCTCAACGACCAACTCAAGGGTTTTTACCGCAGCGAGTACACGCAGGACAACGAGCAGCGGGTCATGGCCGTGACGCAGTTTGAGGCCTGCGATGCCCGTCGGGCGTTTGTCTGCTGGGACGAGCCCGCCGTCAAGGCCAAGTACGAGATCTCGATCGTCACGGACGTGCGTCTCACGGCCATCTCCAACACGCACGTCGTCCAGACGCTCGTGCGCCCCAAGAAGAATGCTCCAATTCGGGCCAAGACCCGCACCGACTCGCCGATGGAGAAGGCCTGGAAGTTTGCCGAGACGCCCATCATGTCGACGTACCTCGTCGGGATGGTCGTCGGCGAGTTCGACGCTGTCTCCGACGTCACTAAGGAGGGCGTCCTCGTGACGGTCTACACGCCCGTCGGCCGCAGCGAGCGGGGGCAGTTTGCCCTCGAGGTCGGGACCAAGGCGCTGTCGTTCTTCACCGAGCGCTTTGGCATCGCGTACCCGCTCAAGAAGCTCGACATGCTCGCGATCCCCGACTTTGCCGCGGGGGCCATGGAGAACTGGGGCGTCGTGACGTACCGCGAGACGCGTCTGCTCATCGACAACAAGCTCAGCAGCTTTGCGCAGAAGGTCGCGACGGCCCGGACCGTGTGCCACGAGCTTGCCCACCAATGGTTTGGCAACCTCGTGACCATGGAGTGGTGGACGGGCCTCTGGCTCAACGAGGGCTTTGCGCGCTTCATGGAGTTTGAGGCCGTGCACGACATCTTCCCCGAGTGGAAGGTCTGGGAGATGTTCGTCCAGGAGATCACGCTGAGCACGGCCATGGTCAAGGACGCGATGAAGACGTCGCACCCGATCGAAGTCGTCGTGCACCACCCGGACGAGGTCGACCAGATCTTCGACGTCATCTCTTACGCCAAGGGCGCGAGCGTGATCCGTATGCTCTCCGAGTACCTCGGTCGGGACGTGTTTTACCGGGGCATCCACGCCTACCTGGTCAAGTTCAGCTACCGCAACGCCCAGACCGAAGACCTCTGGGACGCCCTCGAGGGCGCGTCGGGGCAGAAGATCACGGACATGGCCAACACGTGGACCAGCCAGACGGGGTTCCCCGTCGTCAGCCTCGCCGCCGATGGCACGCTTGCCCAGGAGCGCTTCCTCGCGGATCAGGCGACCAAGGACGCCGAGACCGCGCAGGCGATCTGGGACATCCCCCTTACGTATCGCTCATCGGCCGAGCCGACGGCCATCGAGCAGGTCGGGATCTGGCGGGCCAAGTCGCTCCTGGCAGAGAAGGTGGCGGCCCCGATCCAGGCGGACGCCGAGGTCAGCGGCAAGCTCCCGCAGTCTGCCGGGGATGATGACTGGGTGCTCGTCAACCCCAACCAGTCGGGCTTTTACCTCGTCAACTACTCGCCCGAGGGCTGGCAGCGCCTCCAGCGTCCGGTGAAGGAGCGCACGCTCTCGACCGTCGACCGCGTGAGCCTCATCAACAGCGTCTTCGCCCTGGCTCGCAGCGGGGCCCTCCCCGTGGTCCAGGCCTTGGACTTCTCGAGCGCCTACAAGGACGAGCCTGAGCACCTGTGCTGGAAGGAGGTCTCGGCGAACCTGGGCTTCTACCTGACGCTCTTCCGGGACGAGGCGTTCTTCCCGAGCCTCCAGGCCTACGCCCGCGGGCTCTTCGCCAGTGTCATGGCCCGCCTCACGTGGACCGCCGCCCCCGGCGAGGGCACGTCGGTCGGTCACTTCCGCCGGGACACGATCGCTATGCTCGGCCGCGCCGACGACGAGGACGTCGTCGCCGAGGCCCAGCGAGCGTTTGATGCGTACTTTGCGGACCGCAAGGGCTCGACGCTCTCGGCGGACCTCCGCGGGGTCGTCTTCAACATCACCACCGCCCGCGGCAACGCCACGCACGTGGCCAAGCTCCGGGCGCTGTACGAGGAGAGCGATTTCATCGAGGAGAAGCTCAACTGCCTCTCGGCCATTGGTCTCATTAAGTCGCTCGAGCTCAAGCGGGAGGTCATCGACTGGGCCCGCCAGGCCGTCCGCTCGCAGGACATCCAGTACATCTTCGCGAGCGTGGCCTCGGACGCTGCCGGGGCTCGAGCCGCGTGGGAGTACGTGCAGACGCACTGGACGGCGCTGAATGCCCAGTACGCGCCATACATCGTCGGGCGCATCGTCCTCGCGGTCATTGCCCGCTTCCAGAGCGACGCCCAGGCCCAGGAGGTCGAGACCTTCCTGGCCGACCGCAAGCACCACTCGTACGACCGCCTCCTCGACGCCTCGCTCGAGCGCATCCGCATCAAGGCCGCGTGCTTTGCCCGCGATCGCGATGGCCTCGCCCAGTGGCTCAGCAACACCGCCACGTCCAACTAGAATGCTTGCTTGTTTGGCCGAGTGTTTTGACCAATCGTCACCTAAGATCTCATCCTTTTTGCCCAAGTGCGTGTCTCTTTGCCAATCATTTGCGTTGTTGATGGAGATCCGGGAGGTCGACCTCGCGGCGGTGCTCGCGGCACCGGGGGACCCCGAGGCCGTGGGCGCCGCGGCCGCCGCCGTCAACAAGGCCTTTGCGCGCCACGGCTTCCTCCTCGTGCGCAACCACGGGCTCCCGGGACCCCAGATCGAGGCCCTGCGAACCGCCGCCGAGGGCTTCTTCCTCCGGACCCCGCAGGCCGCCAAGAGCGCGTGCTGCGACCGCCGGGCACCCGTGCCCCGGGGTTACTCGGGGAGCCAGAAGGAGAACTTCGCCATCCTCGCCGGCAAGCGCCTCCCGAATGACCTCGTCGAGAAGTACCGCATGGGCCCCTGGCGCCAGGATCCCGCAGACCCATACGTCACAGCCACCAAGGACGCGCAGTTGCTCTTCTATCCCAATCGCTGGCCCGTGGACGACACCTGGGGGCTCCAACGGGCCATGGAAGACTACTACGGGGCCGTTGAGCGCCTCGCCGGGGTCCTCATGCGGGTCTTTGCCCGATGCCTTGACCTCCCGCCGGGGTTCTTCGAGGACAAGCTCGATCGCCACACGAGCATCCTCAGCGTGAACCACTACCCGCCCATCACACGCCAGGTCCAGCGGGGCCAGCTCCGACTCGCCGAGCACACGGACGTCGACCTCTTCACGATCCTCTGGCCCGACTGGGACGACCGCGCGGGCTGCCTCGAGGCCCAGGACCCGGAGTCCGGCGCCTGGGCCCCCGTGCCGATCGTCCCCGAGACGCTCGTCGTCAACATCGGCGACGGGCTCCGGCACTGGACCGCCGGTCGCTGGCGCTCGACCAACCACCGCGTCGCCATCCCCCAGGATCGCGCGGCCCGGGCCTCCAGTCGCTTCGCCGTCGGGTACTTTGTCGGCGCCAACTACGACGCCGTGCTGACACGGATGCCCCACGTCATGGGCGACTACGACGAGTGCACGTACGTCGAATGGCGCAAGGCCCGCGTGCAGGAGGCCATGAAGGCACTGGCGTCCAAGGACGAATAGAACAAACGTGTGTACAAGCGCATCTCGCTCTTTCTCTCATCTCGACGGCCCCAAAAGACAACAAACAAGAAAAACACCAAACGTGCCGGTGCGCCGATGTGACAACCTATCGCCGGAGTCGACGTAACACGTAGAGCGCGATCGCGACGGCCGAGGCCGAGGTCGCGGCCTTGCGCAGGGTCATGCCTCGCATGCCCCCGCCGTCTTCTCTCGACGAAGGGGCCGCCGCGGGCTGGGCCGCGATCTGCGCAGTCCGCGTCCAGGACTGAATCAGATACTGCCGAAAGTACCGCAGCAGCGGGGTCTGCCCTGAGGTTGTCAGGAGCTGGATGAAGCGGATGACGAAGGCGAAGCTGGCGATCGACACGAGCGACGAAGCCACGGCAAAGTGGATCACGGTGAGAAGCATTCGGCGGCTCCCCCTGGAAGCGTACAGCTGC
Organism: Lagenidium sp. CBS 127285; assembly: GCA_023338185.1. Taxonomy (NCBI): domain Eukaryota; phylum Oomycota; class Peronosporomycetes; order Pythiales; family Pythiaceae; genus Lagenidium; species Lagenidium sp. CBS 127285. Next base: position 35,810 of record JAADYI010000042.1, read on the forward strand.
AACAACCGACGAGCGTGAGCGACTCGCGCGGCCTCTGGATCCCAGTGCAAGACAATCCCACTACACCACGCACCTGCAGGGCGAAGATCGCCGTCGAGGCCGTCATCGTGCGATTGAGCGTCGTCGCGGAGGGGACCTGGACAAGCTGCCGGCATGTCCTGGGGGTGGTGGCAAGCACACATCTGTAAGGAAATGAATAAGCTCATGCGTTGTGATCACGACGCACCGCATCACGCGCTTGGTGACGATGTCGGCGACGGCATCGCCCGGGCGATCACTGGCACCACTCGCGGCGCGCTCCCGCAGGGCCTCGTGGAAGCTAAAGCCCGCGGTGGCAGTGGGGGGCAGCGATGGCACATCCGCCGATACGCTGGCCCCCGCTGTCGGCGTCGCCGAAACGATGGCCGTCGAGGTGATCGACGCCGTGGCCTCGGGGGATGTCGGGAGCAAGAGGCGCTGGACCTTGGTTGGGAGCAGCCCGAGCATCCCCGGTCGAGTAAGCAGGAGCTGGGTCTCGACGGGCATTTCCTCGAGGACGCGGCTCTGCTCGGCCTTGGAGAGCGGGAGGAGGAACGGGAGGAACGGGCGGAGGCGGTCCATAAAGGTCGTGTCCGTGAGCCACTCGAGGAGGCTCGTGCGGAGGAGGAGTTGCTGTAGTCCCTCGGGGAGGAAGGCGATGAGGCCCTTGGCGTGGGCCTCCTCCTCGTACCAGCGCCAGAGCGGGACCGACCACGCGTACAGGAGCCCCCCGGCGCCATAGCCCAGGGCGATGAGCGCGATCATGATCCGCGTCGAGAAAAACTCGGTGAGGAGGACCGTCAGCGAGACGCACACGGTCGCGCAGCAGACGACCCGCATGAGCAACAGCGCGACGTCGAGGTGCGTCGCGATGGGCGAGTAGGCGAGGTTGACGAGGAAGAGCCACGTGATCGGCAGCGAGATGCTCGCGAAGACGACCCCGTGGTCGACGATGAACGAGTCATACTGGCTCCAGTCGAGGTAGTGGACCCACGGGAGGTACCGCCGGTAGATGTGGTAGTCGTCCTCGAGGAGGGGGCTCAGGAAGTACAGCACGGCGCTCAGGAGCAGCGCCAGGGACGCCCCCGCGAGCGCGTGGACGCTCAGCGGGTGGCCATAGCTCCGGCGGAGCAGAGCCCCGAGCTTGTCGTTCATGAGCACCCACGCGGCCGAGCGCCGGAGCGCCGCGGGCGAGCACACGCGGTCGGCGGCGGGCTCGAGCATGCGCATGGGGGCGTGCGGCGGATAACGGGCTGGCGGGGAGTCGAACGCGTCGAGAGAAACGATGGGCTGGTCACTGACCACGCCCAACGCACTCGTTGGAAGCGGATGATGATGACACACAGGTTTACGACGGTGGAGGTTCTGGGAACCTCGAAAGAGTGACGGGGTACAGTACAGAGGTGATGGCAAGTCCACTTTGATCTAAGGAAACAGCATCATGGGGCGCATTTTTGCATTGCTGACTGGTACTGTAGCAAGGATGGAGCTAGCTGCTCGACTGCTGCTCATCTTAATCGCCTGCCCGAGCCTTGGAATGGGACGAAATCGGCCTTATTGGGCTCGTCCGCGGGGGCCGCATCGGCCGATTTCTCTTCCTCTTCCTCTGCCGCCGTCGATCCCACAGCCGATGGGCCGCTGCCGAGCCGGTTCCCGCCCCCGAGGGTGCTAAACGTCGACGTCTTCCCACTGAGTGACTGGCCGGTGCCGTGAAAGGCCTCGTACTTGCGCATCCGCGCCGCTCGCATGGCCTCGAGATCTGTGGACGACCCCGCTTCCCCGGGCTTCTTGAGCCGAAGTCCGCCACTTCCTAGAGGCCTTCGAATTGGTGCCGGAGTATCACTGGCTTTGACAGTTGGCACACCTGCGATAAAACACGATGAGATCAGTCACGCAGAACGTTCTATACTCGAGACGGCCATCCGGCGAGAGTCCAACCCACCGCCGTAGGGGATGTCGCTTGGCGCTGGTGTCGATTCGGTCGGAGCATTGACAGGAGCGGGTGGCACGTAGTCTGCCGGTGCCTCAAAGTCGACTTCGCAATCCGTCTCGATGATACACGCAGCAGGGGCGGGCTTGACCTCCCGGACGTCCAGTAGGAAATTCTTGTTGTTGTACTTGAGACAGATCGTGTCCCCGATGGTCATGCACGAGAACTTGCGCAGTGATGCCTCGAGACTGCAGATAATGATAACAGGAAAGGTGATGAACGAGTAAGCGTGACCCCTCCTCGATCAGATGTCAGTGTTGACGAAGTACGCACACAGCACGGGGATTCGAAATGTCGAGGAACTCTTGGGACTGCGGGCGGATCTTGACAAACGTCGCTTTGGGCAACGAGATGTTCTGGATGTTGATGATATCGCCCTCGGTGACAAAGAGATTTTGCATCATCTACGGGCCAAAAGTGCACCGAGTGGGGGGTGAGTGCGAACGCCAACAATGGTCGTGAAGCACTAAAACTCGTCACGTGCCCAATATGGCATGTAGCACGTCCCCTCGGGAGCGCTAAACTCGAGCACGCCACAGTGCGAGTGTCGATTCGCTCCCTCATTGATGACCTTGAAGAGCATTGGATACTCAATATGCAGGCGCGCTGGCAAAAGGGCATTGCATGAAAACGAATGACGCGGCTTCCACACATGTGGAGGACGTACCGAGTGTGTCGAGCGCCGAGGGCGGGAGAAGAACTGCCCCCCAACGCACATCCACATCACAGTATTCAGTGTAATGCGCGATCATGCAAGTAAAACGAGTAAGACCCACTCTTATCGCCATCCTCGAGGTGGCCCTTGTCGCAAAATGACACGGGGTAGACGCGATAGTGCTCGTCAAAGCTGTGCGGGAAGCGAGAGAGAGAGAGAGAGAGAGAGAGAGAGAGAGAGCGTCACCGTGGCTCTCTGCAACCGCGCGCATCACCGCAAGACTCGCCACGCACCGCTCGGGAAAGTTGCCAAAGTTGAAGTTGACCCCAAAGGGATTGCCATTGTCGTTGAGGAAGCCGCCAAACTGTAACGCAGGGGAGGAGGGTCATCGTTGACAACGGCGGCGGTGGTGAGTCCAAGTACAACGGAGCGAGCCAAGACGCGGGCGGTGGTCGCGGGAGCTATGTGCAACGATCCATTTGCGGCGTACCATCGTGCGGGGCGTGAGGCTTTCTCCTTGGCGCTAGTTGGTGCTGCTCGGGTTGCTCTGGGTTGGTGACGATGGTGAAGAAGGTGGATGCGTGTGCGAGGGGGTGGCGTACCGTGTCACCTCTTTACATATGCGAACATCCTCTGCTAAAGCATACTGTCAACAAAGCACAGCCCATGATGACCACGACGGACGATGGAGATATGAACGCGCGGCGGCGGCTCCTCCTCGACGAATGGAACAAGCGGCGGCGTACGTGAGCGAGCGAACGCAGCGGACGGTCGTCAGAGGACCGTGTGTGCTCTCCGTTTGGGTGGAAATTCATTCGACAAACGCTGCAGATGTGCTGCGATCGCAACCCGAGGACGCGACCTGGCGCTCGGTACCGGGACCCCTGGGGCTCGTCGTGCAGTTCCATCCGAACCATCGCGCGGTGCGTGCGTGGGGATCGAGTGGCGAGCGCCAGCGGTTGATGAATCGTGCGCGCTGAATGTGCTTTTGTTCTTCTCGTCTCGAACCAAACAGCGCAAGCGCCCGGTGGCAACGGAACTCGCATCGACGACGACAACCCCCGAGGCAGCGACTGGCAGGGGCTTTGACTTTACCCAAGCGCGGTGCGCGGCTGGTGTTCGGGCTTCGGTTGTTTGGAAGGTTTTCCAGGTCACTGACGGATTGCATTGTAGGGAGGAGGAGCACCTCGGGACTGTCCTAAACCTCGGGAGCCCATCAGCGGTGATCACATTCGCTGCGACCGACTGCAGCAGTAGCAACGAGCCTTCGTCGGACGCTGTCCTGGTCAACGTGTCGCCGTTGGTGCGAGCTCGCGTTGAACTGACCAGTTGGAGTCGCCACCATGCAGGCGCTGACGGGGCGTGCGTAACTCTCTCTACCTAGATGCCCGGGCACCTGCTCTGCATCTGGGACCTGCCCGAGCGATTACCGCAGCAACTGACCTCGGCCCTTGTCGCGAAGGGCGTTGAGTTTGCACGATTCGTGAATGCCAAGGACTTTGCACTAGGTCATGAGGCACGTCGGTGTGTTGGAAGCGACAGCTTACCTCTGACACTCTGGTGTGTGTCGTAGGATTCAACAGCATCGGTGCCTGGTCGTCTGTGAACCACTTCCATTTCCAGGGCTTTTGGCTTCGTAGTGCTCACAGCGAGCACTCATCGATGGACGCATTTCCGATTCGCTCTCAGCCACGTCAGAAGCACATTGAGCTGCAGCGCGGGGGCTGCGGGTTTGCCGTCTGTCGCCTCGAGTCATGGCCCGCTCGTTGCCTCAGTATCCACTTTTGCGACCAATCGAGCGGGAACAACGCGGAGATCGCTGCGAGTCTTGCATCTCTCGCCTGGGATGTCATTTGCATTCTCCATGATCGCGCTATTCCACACAATATCTTGATTCTCTGGCAGCCCGACCCTCGTGTGATCATCGTCCCCCGCCAGCTTCAACGCGAGAGTGTCATCGCTACGCAAGACGATACCGGCAGCATAAGGGCCCTGAGATTTGCCGTCGCGGAGGTCTGCGGTCTCGTCGTTGCCGGTGATGACTGGACATTCCAAGCATTCACAGAAGAGCACTACGTAGGGATCATGCAAAAGGAGATCAGCCTCGATGAGGTACGATCTGTCGTTCCCCACAACTTTACGGTCGTCTCATGGCATTGGCTGATTGGAGCAGACGGCTTTTGAGGAAGTCCTCACTGCAGTCAGCGAGAAGTTGTCAACCGATCGATGCGAGGTAGAACCAGTTGCCCCTACGGCGAGGTCATTACAATTAGACACTACCGACGACAACACGTGTCATCGTAATTAGACACTGCCATGACGTAGCTCAGGACACCGTCAGACGTATTTTTGGGGAGGTGCCAGCCAGCAGCAACAGTCGGCACAAGTCCATGTGCATGGGGGAGCTTTGAAGCACTTGAGGGCAGAACAGGGAAAGTTGCACGGAACAGTGAGTTGATCTCGTTACGTGGAGAAGTAGCAGGGTTCCACCCTGGCTTGCAAATGGGCGCCGGATGCAGTGCAGGGGCCGCCTTCGACCCAAACGTCCTCTCACTCGCCCACTATGAGATCCATCGAGTGGTTGGCAAGGGCGGATTCGGCAAGGTGAACGCGATCATCCGGAAGCGGACCAACCCGCCGGCATGGTTCGCCCTCAAGACTCTCTCCAAGGCTGTCATCCTCGAGAAAAATTGCGTGAAGATGATCTGGAACGAGCGAAACCTCCTATCGATTGTGGATAGCCCACATGTTGTGCTTATGCATCATGCATTTCAGGACGACAGCAATTGTTACGTTGTCATGGATCTCCTCCTCGGCGGGGATCTCAAGTTTCACCTCGGCAGCAAGTACAAAGGAGGTTTCAAGGAGGAGCACGTCCGATTCTACATCGCCGGAATTCTCTGTGGTCTCCATGATCTCCACAGTAAAGGCATCTTACACCGGGACATCAAGCCCGAGAATGTGATTCTGGACAATGATGGGTATCCTCGCATCACGGATCTTGGCGTGTCAGTCAAAACAGACAATTTGCGTTACAAAGGCAACAGCGGAACCCTGAGCTACATGGCACCGGAACTCTTTGTTGGCAATAATGAGCACGGGGTGGCCGCGGACATGTTCTCGCTCGGCATCATGGCGTACGAGCTCTTTTTCGCCAAGCGCCCATGGAATGGCGGGATCCGACCCCGCATCGAGGCCAACCCCGACTTTGTGAAGGAACTCCCGGAAATTCGTTACAGTGAATACTATCCCTCGGATATTCTCGATGGTTCGGCTGCGTCCACTCTCTCCAAGCCCGGCCGAGCATTCTTACGAGCTCTTCTCCACCCTGTAGAAAGAGAACGACTCGGGTTTGAGGGAGGCACTGATGCGGTGATGAAACATGAGTGGTACAATGGTTTCAATTGGGAAAAATTCAATGCGAAGACCCTCGCGGCCCCATTCAAACCGACAATTGACGAAAAGAACGCAAACTGTGATACAGCAGCACACGATTTTGATGATGTCCTGGAGCAAAGCTCGCGGCCTTCGGTATTTATCAAAGGAGATCAACAGCAGGCGTTTCATGGGTTTGAGTACAATGTGGACCTCACAGCCAACAAGACACCATAGATCGAGCGACCAAAGGACTTTCTAGTTTCAACTTATAGCAGCAATATATTCCCGTTAGTTTTGGAACTGTGCATTGCTATTCCCGCTAGCTGATGAGGTCATCGAGGAGTGTCAGAGCCGCCAGGCCCGTCGACTGGATCGAAATCGCAAGCTGATTCTCTTGAAGCACGGGATGGTCGCACTCGGGATAGTCCGGATTGATTCGAATGAGCGAGACTTGACTGGCTCGTCGGTCGCTCGACGCACACCTCGCGAACGCATCGGCGACGACCATTTCTGTTTCTTTCCGAACCGACGGAACCTACATCACCGCGTGAGTACAGTGTTTGAATTCGCAAGCCATTGACTTTACGTACTCGCAAACCGCAACCAATCTCAAGCACCACCAGATTCAGCTTCGGATCGTCTTCTAGTAACTACGGAGAGTGGTGTGAGTGCGCACCTCACCATGTACCTGTCAGATGTCCCTATATACCTTCTCTATCACTGCTTCCCACGCCACATATCGATACTACAGGACCGCTTGTCATCGACTCTACAGGCTCTTCCAGCGCCGATGCAAAACACACTGCGTACCTCATCGACCACATTCGCGACCCAGCTCTTGTCGTGAAACATGAGCACATTCGGTCGACGAAGTCCGCCGCATTGCTCGCATTTGCCAACGACGGCACCATCAGCTCGCATCGTGGACGGATCGACCGCGAAGCGCAGATCTGGGGGCAACTCGCGTGGCGCGACATCGCACGGGGTAATCTTGGAGCCATCGACGACACCCGCGCACTGCCACATTTCGAGGCTTCCGTGGAGTTCGTAAATCTCGCTGCGCTCAAAATGCCGGTGAAAGTGGCCATCCACCTGCAGACACCGTGTTGACGTCGTTAAGCGACATATTGCTGGGGGAGAACAGTTGCAAGTAAGCTACGTGCATTTGAGGTGTAGACGAAGAACGGCGCGTGGGTCACCATGCCCTCGGTGACGTCCGCCGGAAGCATCCCCTGCTGTCGAAGCTGGTGGAACGCCTCAAGGAATCGCTGATCGCCGATGCGTCGGCGATGGCGCAGTCGCTCTTGCCATTTCTTGAGGATCTCGAACCTGTCGTATTGTGATAGTCAAGTCTCCGTCAGGCGACACATCATGAGAATTCGAGACAGCGCAGTAACGAACCCGGGGTGGGTCGTCGTCTCCCGATACGTGTTGAGGCAGTTGCCCCAAAACCCATAAAATACCTCGCTGTCATCCTCCAGCTAACGGTCACAATCGAGAAACGCGGCGGGTTGGTTGGCTGCGTCGTTGTACGCAAGTACCCGCAGCAGCAGGAGCCGCATGCAAGCTACAAACCCAGTATGGATCACAGAGATCCTGGTACTCGAGCCCCTGCGATTGATAGGCCTCGACGCGCGCAATGTCGCTGAGGACCATCGTCAATTGGTCACGCGTCCGCCAATGCCCCCCCCCC
>JAADYI010000043.1:0-42545 GCA_023338185.1 Lagenidium sp. CBS 127285
TCTCTCTCGTGTGGCTGGTTGGTTGTGTGTGTGTGTGTGACTCATCGTCCTCCGCCAGAGTCTAAACACTTGCGCCGTGGTCCGTGTGGCTGTGTGGCCGCAGCAAGATTTCAACCCTTGACGTGGCGCCCGTCTACTGTTGTACAGTCAGAGGTGGGTTCAATAGACGTGTCCCCCGAAGGTCGCCCCAGCGGCGAAAATTTTACACACCACGAAGAATTTTTGGTGGACCAGCAGTCCCACCGTGTACAGTGTACCCCGTCAGCACCCGTCGGGCACAGGAATTCACCACGAATGGATGGATGAACGCGGCGCATTGGGGACGAGACGACGATGACCTCGACGGCGTCCTCGGGGCCCTCGCCGCCAATGGCAGCGCCCTCTCGCTCCTCGATCAGCGACCAGGGGCCCCAGCACCGACGCCAACCGTGCCGTTGCCGACGGCGACGCGTCGGCCGCCCTTGAAGAACGTCACGCGCGAGCGCATGCGCGCCGAGATCGCGGCACTGCGCACCGAAGTCCAGCGCCTCGAGGAGCTCCGCGCCGCCCTCCTCCACGGCCGCGGTGGTGATGGCCCGTCCCTCTCTTCATCTGCGGGTTCGCATTCATGGCCCGGTGCGCCGTGGTCGTCGGCAGCGGCACCACTGCCCATGAGCACGGCGACGAACCCGGATCTTGCCCGAGAACGACACCTCCGCGCGGCCGCCGAGGCTGAAAATGCCCGCCTCAAGCGCGAGATTGACCGGCAGCTGGCACTCACGCAGGATCTGTGCCGACGAGCGGAGGCCGATGTCGGGCTCCACGCTCTTCTTCTCACACCGACGACACCGCCGTCCACGCCGCCTTCGCCAGTACCATCAATCGACGACATTGGTGACCTTCTTCGCCGGTTCTCCCAGGAGATCGATCACGCGTACGTCCACTTCGACTATTCAACAATGGCCTGGCCCGAGCCCGTGGCCCTCGGTGAAGTTCGTAGTGGCTGCGCGGTGCGCTCACGGCCGGTGCCGGATCCGACCGCCGCCATGGACCCGAGTGCCCCAGTCACCGAGCGCTTCTTCGAGTACCAGGAGCACCGGCTTGTGCCCTATGACTTTGAGCGCACGCACACGGCGTTCTGGTCCTCGATGGACGTCGCCCACAACCAGATCTACCCGCACCGGGAGGTCTTTCTCAGCGACCAGGACCAGTACGCGTTCCGCTATGTGCTCCCCGATCGGTTCACGACGTTCTCCGAATACGTGACGACGACCATCTTCTTCCGACGCTTTGTCGAGGCCGAGCGCGTGGTCATCGTCTGGCGGGCCATTGACACGCTCACCGATGCAAGGGGCACGGCGCTCCATGACACGTATATGGACGAGACCGGGTGGATCGTCGACCGGCGCGTGCGGCACGGCCCCGGGGTCGAGGAGGTCAGGCACTCGATGTGCGCGCACCTCGTCGCGTGCTCGAGCGGCGGCATCTCAACAGCGTCGTCACCAGATGGGGAGTCGCCGATCGCCACTACGGCAGCTCGAGTGTCGTCACCTTTGTCGCCTTCCGCCTCCTCGTCTGGAGGGGGTCGTCGCCCGGCCGTGGAGTCGGCGCAGCTCGCGTCCATGGTCCTCCAGCTCATCAACGACGACACAGCCGAGACCATCGAGGCCATGGAGAACCTCCTGATCGACGAGTGCCTCTCATGAGCTCCCGTGATGCACCACGTTATTTATTGAGAGCGTAGAATTTGTGTTAATCGGGCACAGGTATATTTGCACAATGAATTGGGAATTTTTTGATGTTGGGAATGGAATGGATGTTTAAAACAATTCCTCCTGTTAAAACACCCCCTGATCAACAGTTGAAGCAATTAATACCCCACGACGGATCCAATGCCGACGTGAGCAGATCCGATCCCCCCGAGTTTCGCCGCCATCTTGCGCCTCGCCGTCCGCCACCGAAGCCGCCGATGATGATGCAGCGCGCGCTCGCCGCCCGTCGGGTCCCCGCGTCCAAGGCCGTCGTCGCCGCCACGGCCGCGCGGGCCCTGAGCTCCGCCCCCTCGGGCTACGTCCAGGAGACGATCATCCCGACGTACCACTTCCAAAAGTCGCTCACGCGCTTGCCGATCCCCAAGCTCGAGGACACGCTCGCGCGGTACCTCGCGGCCGTCGAGCCCGTCGTGAGCCCCGCGCAGCTCGAGGACACGCGCCGGGCCGTGCGGGCGTTCCAGGAGGGCCCCGGGCCCCGGCTCCACGAGGCGCTCGTCGCCCGCGACGCCGCCCACCCGCACACGTCGTACATCAACCAGTGGTGGCTCGAGATGTACCTGAGCGACCGCCAGCCGATCGTGATCAACTACAACCCCCAGATCAAGCTCAAGCCCGACCCGACGCCGGCCAAGAACGCCCAGGCCCAGCGCGCGGCGTCGCTCATCGCCTCGACGGTCCGCGTGCACCGCACGGTCCGCGACCGCCAGCTCGAGCCCGACATCTTCCACCTCAAGCCCGAGATCACCAAGAGCAAGCCCTTCCAGTACTACGCGCGGCTGCTCCCCGAGGCCGTGTCCTTTTACGGCGCCGCGGCCTTCCAGGCGTACCCGCTGGACATGAGCCAGTACAAGAACCTCTTCGAGTCGACGCGCCTCCCGCGCCCGGGGCAGGACGCGCTGCAGACGTACCCCGGTACGCGCCACGTCGTGGTCCAGCGCGGGGCCAAGTTTTACAAGTTTGACGTGCTTCGGGCCGACGGCACGGCCGTCCCGGACGAGCAGATCCTGGCCAACATCGAGGCGATCCTCGCCGAGCCGCTGGTCCTCGGGACCCCCGAGGCCCCGGGCGTCGGGCTCATGACGACGCTCAACCGCGACGCGTGGGCCGCCGCGCGCGAGCATCTCGTGGGCTCGAGCGCCGAGAACAAGGCGTCGCTGGAGGCCATCGACAGCGCGCTCTTCGTCGTGAGCCTCGAGCACACGGCCCCCGAGGACAAACCGGACATCAGCCGGACCTTCCTCGTCGGCGATGGCTCCAACCACTGGTTCGATAAGAGCTTTCAGCTCATTGTGTCCAAGAACGGGCACGCGGCGGTCAACTTTGAGCACTCGTGGGGCGATGGCGTCGCCGTGCTCCGGTACCTCAATGAGATGTACGCCGACAGTGTCAAGTACCCCGTGCTCCAGGCCCCCACGGGCGGGGCCAAGCCCCAGGAACTCGCGTGGACGCTCAGCGGCGAGACGCAGCACACGCTCCGCGAGGCCAAGTCGGCGTTCGACGCGTGGAACGCCCGCCTGCTCATCGACAGCGCCGAGACGCCCGTGACCCGGGCCATTGGCAAGCAGTACAACATTGGCGTCGATGGGGTCATGCAGATGGCCATCCAGCTCGCGCATTTCAAGCTCCACGAGGCGTTTGTCGCGACGTACGAGAGCGCGAGCACGGCCGCGTTCAAGCACGGCCGGACCGAGACGGTCCGGAGCTGCACGAACGAGGCCGTGACGTTTGTCCGGACCATGAGCGACGCGTCGGCGTCGGCCGGGGACAAGGCCCGGGCGCTGCGCGAGGCCATCAAGAAGCACGGCGAGCTCACCAAGAACGGCGTCATGGGCCAGGGCTTTGACCGCCACCTCTTTGCCCTCAAGAAGATGGCCGCCCTCGAGGGCCTGGCCCTCCCGGAGGTCTTCACGCTGCCGTCGCATGAGATCATGGGCAGGATCATCCTCTCGACGAGCACGCTCTCGAGCCCGTACCTCGAGGGCGGGAGCTTTGGGCCCGTCAATGACGACTGCTACGGCATTGGCTATGGCATCGAGCAGGAGGGCTCCATGTTCCAGCTCTCGAGCTACCGCCGGGACCTCCCGCAGCTCCGCGACGCCCTCGTCGAGAGCATGGTCGAGATCGACCGCCTCCTCGCCGAGACGGCCTCGAAGAACTAGGAACGCGGCGAATTGATGTCCAATAAATCAACCGTTGGTATCGTGGTCGTGTGTTGTGGGGGCCATCCGCGGGAGGAGGCGCGACGCTCATCGGCGCCGCTGCTGCTTGGGACTACGCGGGCGACTGGCGCTGCTGGGCCGATCCGATGGGGCGGGGGCCGGGCGCTTGCTCCCGACACCGCCACCGCCGCCGCTGCTTGTGTTGTTATTGTTGTTGCTCGCCGCACTGGGCCCGCCCGCGGCCGCACTGGAGGTCGCCGCGACGCCACTGGCGCTGGGGGCCCCGCCGCCCGAGGTCGATCGACTCGACTCGCCGCGACCGACGCTCCGATCCCGCCAGCCCGAGGACGACGAGGCCCCGGCGTTGCCCCCGCCCGCGCCGCTGCCCTCGCCGGATCGGCGACTGCTGCTCTCGTACTCGCGCCCCCGCGAGGGCTCCCGTGAGGACGACGAGTGGTGCGAGCGGCTGCTTCGGGACGAGCCCTCCCGGCGGTCGTGTGACGACGAGTGGTGCTGCGAGCGCTCCGAGCGGTGCGAGGGGCTGTCCCCCCGGGCGTTGCTGTTGCCCGTCCCGTCGGCGCCACCGCCGCCGTTGTTGTTGTTGTTGTTGCTGCTGCTGCTGTGGTGGTGGTGGTGCGTGGCCCCCGAGGGCGGCGGGTCCTTCTTGGTCTTCCACGGGAGCTGGTCCTCGGACACGGGGGTCACCTCCTGCGTGCGGAAGGACACGGGCTCCTTGCCGGGCTCGTCAAAGGACCAGTCCCGGGGCTCGGGCTCCTGGTGCGCGTTGGGTCAAGTGAGGGAGGGCCGGGAGGTGGGACGATGCAATCCAATAGACACGTACGATCTGCTTGAAGTACTCGTGCTCGAGGGCGTCCTTGGCGGTGATCCGCACTTCGGGGTCTGCGGCGACAAGGTCAGAGATTCAGGGAACAACCAGCGATCACGTCCGTCACCGACACGGGGCCAAACGGGACGCACCAAACTCGAGGAGCTTGGCGATGAGGTCATAGAGCGCGGCGCCGCTGCGGCCGGGGCCAAACTTGACGGCATTGCGGAGCTCCGACTGCGCCGGGTACTTGCGCTCGCGGCCCATCTGCACGACCTGCTGGTACTCGGGGAGGTGGTCCATGCCCTCCCACGACTGGGGCGTCGGCATCCCGAGGACCTTGAAGATCTTGTCGAGCTGGTCCTTCTGGAACGGGGCGTTCGAGCCCTCGACCTCCTTGCCGCAAAAGAGCTCACGAGCGTTCACGAGCTCGGCAAAGATGCAACCGACGGCCCACATGTCGACGGCCTTGGTGTAGTGCTTGGCCCCCAGGAGGAGCTCCGGGGCCCGGTACCAGAGCGTCACGACCACGCGCTCGACCTCGGACAGGGCCTTGATCGGGTCCTTGTACAGCCGCGCGAGCCCAAAGTCGGCGAGCTTGACCTGCCCGCGCTTGCGCCCGTGGCCGACGACGAGGATGTTCTGGGGTTTCATGTCCCGGTGCATGACCCACGCGTCGTGCATGTAGTCCACGCCCTTGAGGATCTGGTACATGAGCGACTTCTTGGTGTACTCACTCAGGGGCTTTTGCTTGCTCTGCTTGATGATGTCATGCAGGTCGTGGTCCGCGTACTCGAAGACCAGCGCGAGGGTCTTGTCCCGGGGATCCACGTGCACGTCATGGAGGTGCACGACGTTGTCGTGGTGGAGCTCCCGCAGGAGCTTGATCTCGCGGACCGTCGCGCTCGAGAGCACCACGTCGTTCTTGCCCTCCTTGTGCGACTTGACGAACTTGATCGCGAACGTCATGACCTCCTCGTCGTCCCCCCCGCCGCTACCGCCGCCACTTCCACCGCCGCCGCCACCACCGCTGCCACCGCCGCTGCCGCTTCCTCCGCCGCCAGAGGAAGACGAGCTTGGGCCATTGGCCATGGACCCGCCGCGCGAATGACTCGACGACCCGGACGAGGAGGACGAGGACGAGCCGTACGCCTCGGCCTTGAAGACCATGCCATACGTGCCCTCGCCGATCTTGCCGATGATCCGGTATCGCTCCGTGAACCCCTCGGGCCGGCGCAGCGCCGATCGCCGCATTCTTATCGGTCGGGTCCGCAGATCAGCAGCAGCCAGCAAGGCGAAGAGCTCATGATGATGCGATGCGAGCGTACCGTGAAACTCGATTTTGTGTGAAAATTTTACTCATAACAAAGGTCCTTCATAATTCGATGCGACAAAAAAAAGTTAATGCTGTTGGTGGCGATGGACTGACCGTTCGAATCTCTCGTCGAAAAATCATGTGCATCGAGGTAATGTCAATGCGGGTAGGGTTCAAAGTCAATTACCGAGTGGACAAAATTACCACTTTTTGGCCTACCCCTTCTTCATCAACCAATCACAACCCCGAAAACTTCAAGTTGGGTCGGTCCCAATGGGACTCCCATAGACAGCTCAAAAGCAACAATTTCAAAATTCACAAACCGGTTGGCGAGCCATTACCACCTGAAACCTCTGTCATTGGATATTCCATGGCCATCTCGAAGGAATCTCCGGGATGCGAGGGTTCTCCGGGACCTCCCAAATCCAATCTCCGTTTTCCTCCCAATTCATCATTTTCGGGTGTCCCACCTGCTTGTTGCCAACCCAGTGACCCAGCGGGTCGGAACTGTTTTGCCCAACATGAAAGTGCAACAACAACGAGAAACAGCAACGACCGCCAACGCCATCGCCGTCACCACCATCACCACCACCACCACGGCGGCGATCGTTATCAAGCAGCCAACAGCAGCAGCAGCAGCAGCACACGGACCGCGCCCGTGCAGTCACCTCGCAACGCGATGAAGTACCTCGAGGAGAACCACCTGACGTGGCTCAACTCGGTGTTGAGCTCGTATGTGATCGGCGACCGGGAGCTCGTGGGCAAGATCGAGGCCTACTCGTGCAAAAAGGCCGGCGGCGATAAGAAACTCGCCAAGTCCCTGGACATGCACTACCAGCAGGAGATCGAGGCCCTGGCCCAGGACCCGCTCTCGTCGTCCCCCCTCGGGCCCCTCTCGGCGCCCGCGACGCGCAAGTTGCTCATCAACCTCATCACGACCATGAACGCGAGTTTCCCGGATTATGACTTTAGCACGGTCAAGCCCGAGCAGTTTTGCAAGGAGGCCGACTACCGGATAGCCATCCAGCGGATCAACCACGACCTCGCCGAGCTCCTCGACCTTGAGGGCAATGGCTTTGTCGAGAAGATGTGGGAGTCCATCGCCGAGTCGATCAAGCCCGACGAGTGCGAGGTCTACAGCTACATCCCCGACATGGACTCGGATCCGTTCTCGGATGGCAATCTGTACGTGCCCGTTTGGTTTTGCTTTTGTATAGGGTGGGGAGGGGCTCTCACTCACACACACACACACCATAATAGTGGTTCCTTCAACTACTTTTTCTACAACAAGAACATGAAGAAGATCCTCTATTTCACCTGCATGGCCAAAGCGTACGTTCCACCACTGCCAAGTCCAAAAAATATACGACAGTAGATGGCTGACCTGTGTCATGTACGGTTTCAGCCTCTCGGCCTATGAAGACGGTGTCGATGACGAGCTAATGGAGGACCCGGAGGCCATGGACGACGAGGGCGACGACGCCGTCGAGGACTATTTCGGCATGTCCCCCGACTGGTACGACAACGTGCATTGTTTTGAAAACAACTGCTCCGTTCCTCGGATCTGAACTCTTTTCTTCCTCACAGGGAAGACGGAAATTAGTCATCCTCTGGTCACCTCCCCCCACCAAGCTTGGAAAGGACCTGCCACGCTTGTTGCTGAGCGATCCTCCCCTATGTCCTCTTCTTCTCTTTCGACAACACCACCCAGGCACCGGCGTACGTCAGCACTGTGCTTTTGTTCAAACGTGCCTCGGTGGATAAACTTGTACATTTCTTCCTCCCACCTCCTTCTATTTGCGAGTAGTATTGGTGGTAACGAATGGACGTGTGTGTGCGTTTTGAGCTACATGATGCGTTCCATCAACGATATGGCAAAGGCTCACGCGGAGAAAGGGCTGTGGGGGTGCCTTCGATGCCCCCCACTCGTCCTTGTGCCTCCCGCTTGTGGACTTCAAACTTTCGCGTTGGCGTCGCAGACGCCGAGTTTCTGGTGCGCGGCGTTGACAAACCGCCGGAGAACTCACTCTCAGGACCGTCCGTTGACGAGACTGTAACGAGGGGTGTGGGGAGCAATTGCGTGGGCCCGAGATGGGCTGTCGCACGCGGCGAGAACGACGTTGCGGGTCGCTTTCGGTCGACGTGGGGGGCAACAGGACGACGTGGTGGACAGGTCGAGGCCGACGAGGCGCGGATTCGGGGACTCACGATACCGATTCGAGGCGAGGCCATAGTCACCAGCCCCAGACTACCGGTTGCTTCCCCGGGTTCTGTGTCTCGACGATTGGTGGCTTTGAGCTCGGTCACCTGACGCATGAGGGCAGCCTTAGTGCGATTCTCGGTGTTGAGTTGCTGCTGCAGCCGTCGAATTTCACTCTGGAAGTGCCGAGTCGCATTTTGAAAGTGCTCATCGGTAGTGGGCCGAGCCATTTTGTCATGCTTCATGTTTATCGACGTGGATGGCCGCTGCCGTCGAATGGCAACTCCATACGCCTCTTCGAAAGCCTCTTGTTCGCTGTCATAATCACTACCACTTCGTGTTTTGTGGTGACGTGCAGGCGATTTTTGTTGATTGACAAGCTCTGGTGAGTTTGATGGTGTGTCATCGGCTTCGTTGTTGTCGGCTTCAGCTACCGGTATCTCCCCCGGAGTGTGTGCTCGACGAAAAGGTGCCGAGAGGGAGCGAATCTTCGCCTCTCGTCGACGTTGAGCAAGTGCTTCGGACGACTTTTGCAGATTTGCCAACTTGATCTGGAAAAATGTGCGCTCCTGAGAAATCTTTGCCATCTCTGTCTCCAGGTGTTTGATGTGGTGCTGAAGGTGGGTGTTCTCGTTCGCCAACTGCGTCTCCCGCATTCGGTGTGTATCGTGAGAAACGCGCTCCTTCTCGAGATGGGCATCTCGAGTCTGTTGTTGCATTTCATAGAGCGTTTGAAGTTTGAGTAGCGTGTGCTTGAGGGCAATATTCTCCTGCTGGAGCTGTTCTTGGGCGGCTTGACCGTTTAGGGACGCCAGGAAGGTGGTCTTGGATTCGACGGACATAGAGCCTGACTGATCGACCAACTGGCGTACAAGATGCGATTGCGCTGACTGGAGCTGCTGCTTGAGTTCTCGTTGCATATCTTGGCGATATTCGTCAAACTTTTGCTGCTTGGCCAGCAATTTAACATGCAGATCCCCGAGACGGCGTTCGAATACATCATTCAGCTCGGCTCGGACCGATTGCTGCTCCAATGCGATACGATTTTGGAGGATGATGAGCTCCTGCTTCTGCTTTTCAATGCGAAACTGGAGTTGATAGGTCTTGTCGACCGCGAACGATTCGCGCTTGAGTACCTCGTCGCGCTGCATTTCCTCCAATTCGGCTCGTAACGCGGCTGTACTCGCTTCCAGTTTGGACGTTTGGTCGTTGCATTCGACCCACATCCGGGCTTGCACGTCTGTGAGTGTCGCCACGAGGGTTTGGCACTCAGTGGTGATATCGTTGAAGATGTTGATCATATCATCAGCTGGAATGACGAACTCTCCACAATCGGTCTTCCCAGCGGCACCTGCTCGTTGTCGATGAGGGGAACAAGTGCGATAGTAACTCTGAATCCCCAGCAGCCGACGGGCGCAAGATAAGGAGGTTTGTGCGTCGCCTTGAGCAGTCGCAAGTGAGCTACGGAGAGCACTTTGCTGCTTCTGGTGAGTGTCAAAACTCCTGCGTTGGGCGAGGAAGTTTTCGTAGTGGCGCTGCATCTGCTGAACATCATCATCGATCCACTGGATTTCCAGATAGACGCGAAGGATTTCGATGTGGAGCTCGAGCCGCGTGATTGTTGGGATCTGAAGGACCTTGGTTGCTCCCACTTGATTCTGGCGTGAACGTGAGATACCCAACACAGCCAGAAGTGCCCGCCTAAGGTATGTGATCTCAGTCGCTTTCGGAAGCACGCCATCCAGGTTTGGAGAGCGCATGCGGAGGCGAGTCCCGCTGACGACGTGACCGCCCCTTATCCCCTCAATTACGTCGGACGCATCTTGACTCTCCCCATCCAGAGGGTAGAAGACTCGGTAATTGAGAACCAAGTGCTCAAACACTTCAAGAGGGTCCCTTTCGGCAGCAATGGGCGACTTCCGTGCCAGCTGACGACTGGAATGGTTCCGAATAAATGCAAATAACAATTCAAGCCAGTCACCTAATACTGCGAGTTGGTGTCGGTCCCGAGTTTTCGAGAGTATCTGCCAGAATTCGCCCAGATCTCCATTCGTCTTCACAATAGGTAGGTGCATCATCATCATCCGTTGAGCTGCAACTGTAACCGTGTGGTCGTCAGCCATTGCCTGCTGATACTGCAAAAGAAGTTGCAAGTCCGTTTGCCGCCACCATGCTCGTTTCGAGCATTCCTCCATCGGTATACACTGGATCGAGACTCCCATTGCAGCACATCGGAGACGCAGACGCGACTCGTCATTCACATCATCGAGGATAGTTGTCAACTCGCGACGAAAACCCATGAGCTGGTGCCGGCGCCGGACATTGTCAGCGTCAACCACAACAAAAACGTCGCGGATGCCGATGCCGCTGTCGACGCGATCGGCTATTCGATCGTGCAGTCTACGTATTGCTCGGTGTAATGCCGTCTGCCACTCCTTAAGAATTTGGGAAATGGCTCCAGAGTCAGTTGCCAACGTTGTCGCACTGGTTCTTCGAAAAGACTGCTTGCCATCTCGTGTGACGGGGGCAAAGAATCCCAGACAACACTCCAGACGCAGAATTGACAACGACGTTGAGAAGCCCCCATACACTTCAATGAGAGCTCGCAGAGCTGCCTCTTTCTCTTCGTCGTCAAGTTGAAACGGTTGCGGTGTTTCTTGCTCGTCTGTTGGTCGAAGCGGGACTGCAAACATGGTTATAAGGAGTTGTGGTGACAAAATGTCAAGCAACAAGCGGTTTTCGTCGACGGGTGGTGGTGATTCTTGGAAGAGTGACCATGACTGAGTGGGAATAGCCGATACCTGCCCTCTGGGATGGTCTGCTCCGATTCCAGATACTTTAGATGTGGCGAATGCCGGCGGCGTTGTCACATCTGTTGCACTGACGTCTGTTTGAAGTTGTTCCAGTTTATGCTGCAGCCATACTGATAAATTTGTTTGATCTTTCCTCGTTGTCATTGAGTCCAGGCTCGATGTCGTTGGGTCGTTGAGCTCGGTCCGAATCCGAAACACACTTTTCGTCGTGGAGTCATCTCGAAAGATAGCATTCATTAGCATGTGTTCATTGCGAAATTCCCCCAGTATTGCGTCAAGAGCCACAAGTAACCGCGCAATGACGGATTTGCGCTCAGCAAATTCTGCACACCGCTGCAGTGCGGCCGCACATGGTTGAGGGATGCACGTTCCATTGGTTGTCGCATCCATATTTCCGTCTATTGAAGACGCCAAATCGACGTCCGCAGTTGCCCCTCCGACAGAATGAAGGATGGAGCTGTCCACTTGTGAGGCGATCTGCGCTTTCAGTTCACAAAGAGGAATCCATAATGGCAGACAAGTTTTTTCCACCGTGTCACGAATTTTATCCACAATTTCGTCCATATACTTCCACTTGACAGTCCGCAAATCAGTATCACCCGTGCATGAGCGAGAAGTTGTGAGGAAGTAGAATGGTGATGTCGCCGCAAACTCGACAGTTTCGCCGCCAATCAAATCATGATAGGCAATCAAATAACTTAAACACCAGTTGTATATCTGCTCAAACCAAATTGTCACATCGTGGGCTCTGCAAACGTCGCCGACTTGTCGTTCACGGATAACAACATCGAGCCACTCCGAAACCGTCCTCGGCTGCGTTCTTTGGAGTGAGTGTGTCGGCCGAGAGTGCTCGTTTTGTTTCCCGTTCAATCTGCTCGCCTCGATGATGCTCCAGGCGATTGGGCGAAGGCACGTTGAATTTCGCTCACTGAAGTTGTCGAAAAAGAAAACACTTGGATTTTCAGACTTGCCAGCTTGCAGAACGTTGACAAACTCGTGCTGAAAACCGTAGATTTGCTCCATCAAACGAGTTTCGTACACACTTAGTCCAAGCTTTTCTCGCCAATGCAACACATCTGTTGCCTCGATAATGAATTCTACTTTGGTGATCCCCTTTTCGGCAACCTGTGGGGACTTGGCAAGAGAAGCGCAGACATCTGTAACGAGGATTGGAGACAGTGATAGCTGCCACCCTTTTCCGCAGACTGGATCTGAACCGGTCAGCTCCAGTGAGTGCACCAATTTGGAACCTTCGACCTGCACCATTGTTTTCCACACCATGAGCATACGTTCGAGTACAGCTTGTCGCAGACAATGATATTCTGCAACTGACGTCGGCACAAAAATCAATGATTCTGCTTCGCGAAGCAATTCTGTTTGTGCTTGATGCAAATCTTGCGAAAACTTCTCATACAACAATTGCGTATGAAGCCAGATCTCTTCTGCACTCCCGGTATGATCATCAGACGCAACGTGATCACTTTGTGAAATCATTGCGTGGTACAGACTCCGATGCACATCGAAGCACGAAGTCTCGCTCGTGTAGCTTTCGTAGAAGTAAGCGTGAGAGAAATCGATGACTGGTCGCACCTCAAACAATTCTTCTAAAGCGTCTCGATGACCATAGTCGATGGAGTGGAATACTGCAATCGGCTCATGTCCGAGCTGAAGCATCTGGACAGCTAGTTCCAGCTTCGAAAGTTGAAATCGAAGTTCGCAGTCGTATAAGTCAGCCAGAACTTGCATTCGGTCAATAGCTAGTATCGCGGTGGAAGACTGTGGGGACAATTTCTCGCGCACAGATTCTTGTTGCTGCTTGGCAACGAAATAATTCGCCACACGCAACAACTGTCCTTCCAGTATTTTCAAATCCGCCATGGCTTCAGGAAAAATAGTTTCATTGTCTTCGTATTTCACGATGAACTCGCATTTCCCTGGCAGCTGGAAGGCCCTCCATTTGGTGGACTCAGTGTTTCGCACGAGGGAGACATTGCGCGCTCGCGCAAATAAACCCTTCACCTCGTTCGCTTGTGCTCGACGGCTCCACAACACAAAATGGAAGAAATTTAGAGCACGTAAGATCCTCTGTCGTTTGTGTCGACAGCAAAGAAATCTGGATGAATAGAATGCCTCCAAGAGCTCGAGTGAGAGGTCTTCGCCAGCCCCAATGACGGCTCTCAATTCTCGGGCTGCTGTTGTGATTTGGTTTCCTGGGCTCTCGATTGAGTATTCTTGTTGTCCCGCTCCAGAAGAGCGAGACTCCCCACGGAAATCGACAACTGCTCGCTCATAGTGTGAGCCAGCTTGCAAACGCAGTCGCGACGCTAAATAGTCGGAATCATCCAACGAGAGCAGTTGCCATTCATTTTTGAGCAGCAACAACTCCGGCTCGGTCTCTGAAGCGGACACGTCTGCGTTTCCAGAACCTGTTGCATAGTCCTGTTGTGTCGGGGCGATGTAGGCAGTCTCGTGCAACGCCTGTTGAGTGAGATCCCAACGGGATCGAGAAACGGGTATACCAAAAAGTTGCGGCTGCTCCCCTTCTCGTGGGCCGTCGACCCCCCAGCTTCGATCTGACACTACCACTCGTGTAACCGTGACTTCGTTTGCAAAAATGTCGTCGACTCTCAGTCGAAGGGCCATGGCGTTCCCGACCATCGGCACCTCCAGTTCCATTAGCTGTCGCCGAAGCGCCGTGTCGAGCTGTGGCGCAGTGAGCGGGAAGTATGGGCACTGAACGCCCCCCGAGGCCGTCGTCGACACCTTGGTCCTCTGCAGCAGTGCCGCTGAGGATAATGGGGTGTTTCTCGCCTGTTGTTGGTGAAAGATCTCCAGCATCCGCTGTCGAATGTGGTACCGATGACTCCGGAGGAGCCAGCGAACGCGGATGAGGAAATGTTCCCAACGCCGGTGTCGGCACGCGAGGTACTGGAAGCGAACGTACGGCTCCACGTCGTTCTCGGTGAGGCGCGAAAATGCGCCACCGGGGGCTGCCTCCCCGTTGTCTTTGGTCGTGCCCGTGGTTTGGGGGCTGGAATTGGGGTCCTCCTTGAGCCGCTCGGCCAGGACGAGCGCCCGCTGAAGGAGCTGAAGCATGCGTTGGGCGCTGGGCTCGTGGTTCTCGGTGGCGTTCGGTGGGAGCAGGCGTCGGCGGGTGAGGAAGACGTAGCAGAGCCGGAGCTTGCGCGCGTGGTACCGCTGGAAGCGTCTGAGGGCCTTGGCGTGGCGCTCAGGGCGTCGAGCCGAGGCCGCCGGGGTCTCGGACCAAACGGGCGGCGGGGGACGACGGCGGTGGCGGCCTCGGGGGCGGGTGGCTTGGGCTCTGGTGGTTGGGGTCGCAGTTCCGGGCGTCCAGTGCAAGAGCTCGCGCCACTTGCGTTCGCGGCGGGCGGCCATCTCCCGGAGCATCACGAGTCCGCTCTGCGAGTGCAGGAGGAGGTCCTCGAGGGCGTTCTTGTCCGGGAAGGTCGCGAGGTCCCCCGCTTCCTCCTGCTTGAGGCGCATGGCGTAGCCGAGGAACGCCTTCCACTCGCTGGAGAAGCCCTGCGCCGCCTGGCGGAGGCGGGCGTCGGCGGCGTCGAGCTCGTCCTGGAGGCGCTTGGGCCGTCGTGGCACCGACGGCGGCGGGCGCGGGGCGTCGCGGTGGTCCTCG
This sequence comes from Lagenidium sp. CBS 127285, assembly GCA_023338185.1. Classification (NCBI taxonomy): domain Eukaryota; phylum Oomycota; class Peronosporomycetes; order Pythiales; family Pythiaceae; genus Lagenidium; species Lagenidium sp. CBS 127285. Next base: position 14,717 of record JAADYI010000043.1, read on the forward strand.
CTCGCTGCCATCGCCGTCGCCGCACGGTCGTCGGCCGACGCCTCATCGCTGCCTGGGGTCATGTTGGCTGGCGCTTGCCTTCGTCGACTTCAACTTGCCAGAAACAAAGAAGTGGGGGTTACACCCAACGTGGGGTTACACCCAACGAACCCAATTGTGAGTTCTATAGCCGACCCGACGTATCTCGGTTGTCCGTGTTTTGGGTACCTTCTCGTTGACACGCGTGAACCCCAGAAGCCCACCACAACATCACATCACAACCTGCAAGTCGTCGGGATCATGGTCAGCGCCGACCAGCAACAGGAGCTCGCGCTCGCGGCGCAGCTCCGCCAGAACCTCACGCTTCGGACCGACGTCGCTGCCGACAACGACGACCGGGCGCACGCGGCCGCGACTGAGGCCCCCACCGCCGCTCAGGCCCCGCCGCCGCGGCTCCACCTCGCGGTGATGGAAGGCGACCTCGACGCCGTCCGCGAGCTCCTCCGCGTGGCCCCCGAGGGCGTCCACGTCAAGAACGCCAACGCCGCGACGGCCCTGCACGTGGCCTGCGTCGACGGCCCCGTGGCCATCGTCGAGGCCCTCATCGCCGCCGGCGCGGACCTCGAGGCGACCGAGTCATTTGGCTTCACGCCACTCTTTGTGGCGATCGTCAGCGGGCAGCTCGAGCTTGCGCGCGCCCTCCACGCTCACGGCGCGCGCATCGACGGCCAGGTCCACCGCGCGGGGCTCAGTCCGCTCTACTACGCCGCCGGGGAGGGCCGTCGTGACGTTGTCGAGTGGCTCCTCGACCACGGCGCCGACGTCAACTTGGCGACTGCCACTGCCGAGAGCGGCCCCCCGATTCTCGCGGCCGCGGCGCGTGGTCAGCGCGAGATCCTCGAGGTCCTCGTCAACCGCGGCGCGGATGTGACCCGGACGACCCCCGACGGGAGCTCGGCGCTACACTTTGCCGCCACGAGCGACGACGCCGCGGTCCTCGAGTACCTCCTGGGCAAGGGCGCGATCGATGTCAATGCCCGCACGGCGACGACCGGTCTGACGCCGCTGCACGTGGCGCTGCAGCAGGAGCCCCCGCGCGCCGAGATCCTCGAGCTGCTCCTGCGCCACGGGGCCGACGCCACGGCCACGGCGGCCCAGGACCTCGCGACGCCCCTCCACCTGGTCACGCAGTCGGGGGACGTCGAGCTCGCCGAGCGCCTCCTCGCGGCCGTGCCCGGGGACCTCGTCAATGCCCAGACCACCATGGGCGCGACGCCGCTCTACCTCGCGGCGTTCTTCGGCCACCTCCCGCTCGTCCGCCTGCTCGTCGAGCAAGGTGGGGCCGACACGACCCTCCGGACTCGTGAGCACGCGACGGCACTCAACGCCGCGGCGCAGAATGGGCACGCGGAGGTCGTCGCGTTCCTGGCGCCCCGGGACGAGGCCTGGAAGGCCACCCCGGCCCTGCTCATGCCCACGCAGGCGGGCCACCTCGAGGTCGTCAAGGTCCTCGTCCAGCACGGCGCTGACGTCAACGCCGCCGATGGCCGTGGTGTCACCGCGCTGCTCCTCGCGCTGTCGTTTGACCACGTTGCCATTGCCGAGTTCCTCCTGACCCACGGTGCGGACCCGGCCATCGGCCAGGGCGTCAAGGGGGCGACGGCGCTGCACACGGCGGTCTCGCACAAGCACCTCGAACTGGTTCGGCTCCTGCTTGCCAAGGGCGCCACGGTGGACGCCCAGACGACCGACGGCTTCACGCCCTTGCATCTCGCCGCGCAGGCCGATGCCCTCGATGCCTTTAAGCTCCTTCTCGAGCACGGCGCGAGCCCCAAGTTCGCCGTCACGTCCAACCACTTTTTGCCCGCCCACTATGCCGCGCAGCAAGGGCAGCTCGCGATGCTCCAGCACCTCGAGGCGACGGGCGAGCTCTCGGATTGGAACCTCCCGACGCAGGAGACGGGGCTCACGCTCCTCTACCTTTCGGCAGCCAACGGCCATCTCGACCTCGTGCGTCATCTCCTGGCCCAGAAGAAGATCCTCGTCGAGGGCGCCGCGGCGTCGGGCGCGACGCCATTGTACGTGGCCGCCCAACAGGGGCACTCGGAGATTGTCGAGGCTCTCGCCGAGGTTGGGGCCGCGAAGCTCAGCACTCCGATGGCGGATCGTTCGACGCCGCTGCACGTGGCCTCGCAGAATGGCCACACCGCCGTCGTCGCGTACTTGGCATCGCAAGGCGGCGACGTGAATGCCAGGATGAACGGCAACGCCACGCCTCTGTACCTCGCTGCCCAGCAGGGGCACGTCGACATTGTCAAGATCCTCGTCGAGCACGGGGCGGACGTGAACGCGGCGATGGGCGACGGCTCGTCGCCGGTGCTCATTGCCGCGGACAAGGGCCACGCGGAGATTGTGGCGTTTCTCTGCCAGCGCGGGGCCAACGTCTCCGTTGTCATGACCAACGGGATGACCCCCATCTACGCTGCGATCGCCAAGCAGCACTACACGATCGTCGAGACCCTCCTCGACGCGGCGCAAGCCAACGCGCTGTCGGCGGCGGAGATCAATACACTGCTGATCGCCGCTGCCGATGCCGGGGACGTGGCGTTGATGAAGAAACTGGTGGACCAGTACGCTGCCGACGTCAACTACGCCAACGACCGCCGCTTCACGCCGCTCTTCCGGGCCTGCGGCTCGGGGCACCTCGACGTGATCTCGTATCTCTTGGGACAAGGGGCTAATGTCGAGGCCAAGGGCGTCAATGATATGACGTGTCTGCACATTGCTCTCTCGCTGCGCCAATCGGACGTCGCCAAGCTCCTGATCGAACACGGCGCCGACGTTCAAGTCCGCGCGGCCGAGGGCACCACGGCCCTCCACATCGCCGCCGAGTCGGGTGACCTTGAGGTCATCTCGGCGTTGGTGGCCAAGGGCGCGGATGTCTATGCCCCGACGGAGGACACGACGCTCACGCCCGTGCACATTGCAGTGCAGAGTGGCCACCTCGCGGTGCTTGTCAAGCTCCAGAACCTCGGAGTGCTCAAGGATCTGGATGCCGCGACGTCCGACGGGGGGATCACCCTGCTGTACTGGGCGACGGCCCACAAGCAAGCCGAGGTGGCCCGCTTCCTCCTGGCGCACAAGGAGGCGATCAACGTTGACGCCCCCGCGGGTAATGGCTCGACCCCGCTCTTTGTCGCCGCCCAAGTCGGTGAGGCGGAGATTGTGCGCGAACTGCTCGCGGCCGGAGCGAATGCCAAGGTGATGCTACACGAAGACCAGTCGACGCCCCTCCACGTGGCGGCGCAAGGTGGCCATTTGGCCATCGTCCAGCTCCTTGTCGAGCACGGAGCCGACATCCACTTGACGATGAACGGCAGTGCGACGCCGCTGTATCTGGCGGCCCAGCAGGGCCACCTCGAGGTCGTGCAGTACCTGCTCTCGAAGGGGGCTCAGCTCGATGCCCCGATGAAGGACGCATCGACGGCGCTGCTCGTGGCCGCGCAGAATGGCCACGTCGTCGTGGTCGAGCATCTTCTCGCAGCCGGTGCGGACCCCAAGGTGCAAACCGGCAACAAGGCCACGGCCCTCTACCTCGCGGCGCAGCGCGGGAATGCCGAGATTGTGCGGGAGCTCTTGAAGCGCGGCGTCGTCGTGGACGCCGCGATGGGGGACGGTTCGACCCCACTCATCGTCGCTGCGCAGAATGGGCACCTTGAAGTGGTCCGAGCGCTCGTCGAGAGCGGTGCGAATGAGAACGCGCGCATGGGGGCGGGCGCCACGGCGCTCTACCTCGCGGCCCAGAATGGCCGCAAGGAGGTTGTCGAGTACCTCCTCGCGCGTGGGCAGGTCAACGTGGAGGAGCCCATGGAGGACGGCTCGACGGCGATGCACATCTCGGTCCAGAACGAGCACCTGGAGGTGGTGCGGCTCCTGCTCTCTCGCGGGGCCGCGGTGGATGCTATCATGGGCAATGGGATGACTCCACTGCACATTGCCGCGAGCTGCGGGTTCACGTCGATTGTCCAGGTGCTCCTCAAGCATCGCGCCCAGCTGGAGGCCAAGGACGCCAACCGGATGACGCCCATTGACTACGCGGCGATGGCGTCCCACAACGACGTGGTCGAGGTGCTCATGGCCAACGGTGCGATCCTCCGAGCTTGATGAGCATTGGGCGGGCATGCTACGTCAACTTCCACTGTGTGTTTCGAGAATGGTGTGGACTACATGTACGTTGAACATTCGCAAATTTTGTTCATTCCCAATCAAATTTCATTGCTCCGGAATCGATAGTTTTTGAAAACTTTCGCATTAGCGTGGCCGCCAGTGGTTGGATTTGGTTTGGTGCTGACGAGCAGTGCGTCGGTATGACACTTGCTCAGCCAATCAACACAGAGAAAACGGACTTCAACGTCTCTATGTTTGTCTGGTTGTGTTCCCGACCCCTCGTCGAGCCAACCCAGTGAATGAAATGATCGACATTGTCCGTGTCCCGACGTGGTTGCCAATTGAGGGGGTTGGCGATGTTCAACCTCGCCTAAAGATGTCCGATTTGACACGAGCAACAGCATCGACCAATGTGCTCTTAAATAAAACCTCGACAGCTGCGAGTTGCTCATCTGAGACTGGGGCAGCGCCTTTCTTGCCCATCCAACGTGCGTTGTTGCCACAGAAGCCAAACTCAAACCAACTTGGTTTCCAAGGAGGCACGCCAAAGGGCAAGCGATCAATCGCAACTGCAAGTCCAAATATCCCCACACCACCACCGCAATCCGCTGGGCGCTGCGACCAGATCGACCCCCGCTGCCTGCCTTCAAGCCTCCTCGTGCACCTTTGCCCTGCCGAGAGTGCCGCCGCCACCGATTCACGACACCTCGACGAGCGACGCCATCGATTGGGAACTCGGTGGGCGATAGCAACTGCCCAGTTCGGAACCGAGCGAATCACCGAGGCATCGCGACTGTGCCAGGCTCTGCATCGCCCGCGACGAAGGCTCGACGCACGTTGTTCAGCCTCGTCGACACCAAGGCTTGGTAGACGTGCACGAATCCATCCACAGTGGGCTTGACCACGAGCATCCTCAGCCAGGCGTTCAGTCTGGTGGGGGCGACGAAACCACCGCAACAAATCTCGGGGAGTGCGAATAAGTCTATAGACGATTCCGTCAAGCATCGCTCGATCGGCTCCACGGAGGGTTTGTGTGTTGGTGAGGGCATCCTGAGAATGATGCCGGTTGGTACCATGGACAAGAAATTACAGCATGACGACGGCGCCCTAGCGGGTGACCTCGAATCCCCGACATCTTCCACGGACACGGACAAGTTTGTGCAGTCGCTGCCGTACGTCAAGCTTCCTGACGATGATGCGCTTGTGGTTGGACGACGATCACAATCGTCACGGCGCATCTCAGTGGCATCGACCGCGACGACTATCGAGTCCACAGACGATCCGGTCATGCCACCTCCGTCGCGATCAACGTTACCGTCCTCGCTCTCGTATTCGGTGCCTTCGGCGTCGGTGGTGACCAACACACCACGTGGTCGTCCTGCCGTCGACGTTATTGCCACATACATGAACACAAGCGACAGTCGAAGCGCCAAGGCCGATCTTCTGCGATCGCATGGGCATTTTACCTCGCCGAGACCGCGGGCAACAAGCACCAGTGGGGCTGCGCCTTCAAGCGTCAATGGAGGCAGCGGTCCACCTAGTGGCCCCGGTGGTGTTCGGGGGCGATCGTCATCGTCAGGGATGAGCAAGGATGGTAGTGCCGATTGGGGCTGGTTTGCAGATATTGACAGCAGCAGCGAATCCTGGGGAGGTGAGGGCTCCCTCAGTTTTCTTCGGCGAAAGCTGAGTGCCGACCTTGGTCTCGTGGATTATGGCAATGGGGTTCACGTTCTCGGCGACGAACAGACGAACACACGCATAACTGCCGCCCACAAGACATTCACAATCGCCACCGATGGCAGGAGTCGCGTTGTAGCGGCGACCGTATCGATACCCAAGTTTCGAATTGTGCAGTCCCGCTCAGGAACCGATCGGCACGCGCAATACCTTCTGACGCTCAAGCTTGGAAAGGAGTTGTACGCCGACTGGCGTAGATACTCCGAGTTTGGCGAGCTGCTCAAGAAGCTCGATGTGATAAAGTACAAGCGTTCGCATGTCGCCTGGCGGGGTATCGACACAAGATGGTTCAACCGGCTGGAGCCGTCGTATCTGCACCAGAAGTGCATCACCTTGGAGAATTTCATGCGCGAGGTGATGTACGAGTCTAATGAGCCCACGTTGCTCATCGAGTTTCTTGGTGGATACCTCGGCAAGGTCAACTCGCGGCCAGTCGACCCCGCTGCACATCGTCCGTCCGCCCAGCTGCCCAAGGAACTTCGCCCGCCCCAACCAAAGCACGAGCGCGAGCTCTTCGAGAAGATGTGGGCCGAGAACTTCAAGCGCTCGAGGGTCGACTACTCGACCATGGCCGAATAGTTTGCGCACAAGCGCCTGAAGTCACCGACCCGCATCTGAAGAACTCTTGGCATCATTGCTCTCCTCTATTATTCTCTCGTGTTCAAGTACTTCGTTGGTATTAGTATTAAAGTAATGGAAAATGGAAATGGCAATCATTGAGTTGTCTAGATCGGCATCACCTTGTGTGCGGTTCCAAATGGAGTTCTGTCGTTCTGTCTCTTTCTCGCTCAAGGATGCTGCCAACCAAGACGTCACCAACTTGTTTTGAGAATCCACGAAGACGCAGAACGAGGAAAGTACTCACAAGAATTGGGCAATATCTGTGTCGAGGTAATTGTGAGCAGCGACTTGAGCTTCTGTCGTCAAGCGATCACTCTTGTTCTGCTTCTCTGCTGGATACATCCTTCAATCATATGATACTTCGTCACTGACATCATGATAATCTTTAGTTGTTCCTTTTAAATTCCAAAAGCGAGGAAGCTGATTGTGGGACTTCTACTGATGGCTACACCGTACACGAAATATTTCGCGTCTTCTGTACTGAACGAGGCATGCAACGTAGTCACGTTTCCCAGAGTGCTGCCCCAACGCCTCCGTTTGTCCATGCTCACCGAATATGGCAGTATGTATCAAAACTCAAAGTCTCGGTGTGGTGAGTGCATTCAGGACCTCATCATGTCCACGACGTCGACTTTCCACCGACCTCCGAGTGAGTCGCGCGTGCCTTTCGGAGCTTCTAGTTGGTGCGAAACGGCGAGAAAACCTGTTTGACGACGTCTGCTACTCTCTCGAGGCTTCTCCCACCGGGGTCGGAAGGTGGCCAGAGCTGTGGTCGCGCCTTGCCTGAGTAGTCTTGCCCTTCGTCGACTCTGGGATCACCGTCTTTGACTGAATTAACATGCTTGTGGCTGGAAATTAGGCAGCCGCCGGGCAGTCGATTACCAGGCTGGTTTGATGTCGGCGTCACCTTGTCCCTCACTGGCTGACGCTGCTGTGATAATTACCCACGGCCAAAGAATCTGGACGTGCCGAGGAACGACTGTTTTGAACGACGTTCCCAACCCGTATGAGCCTTCAGCTAGGAGCCCACCCCAATGGCGGCTTTGGATGTCAACGGGTGCGAGTGTTGCCACCTTCTGGTGTAATGCGCGGAGTACTCGTCGTACAGGTATCAACTCGCCAGTGGGCACACACCAGTCTTGAGACGATCAGTCGTGATTCACGATTCGTGTGCAACCAAGATCTGGTATCATCATTAGCGTGGGGTCGTTCGTCTACATCCACGGCCGTGGCTCTTGCTCTACGTAACTGCACGTGTGCGTGCTTGAACCTTGATGTCGTGCGTCTCTCTGCTGCAGGAAGAATGTCTACTTGATGCACCAACGGCAACCCCAAAGCAACGCACGCTGCGAAAGATTAAGCACCGTGCTGTTCCGATGTGTGGTGCCTGCACTTGAACTAGGGTACTGTACCGTACCCATAGACAAGCAACTTCTCTCGCAGCGAAAAATGTCCGTGGCAGCCTCTGGTGAGAGAGAGCAAAATGGGGCGTGGGGTGGTCCGTTGGCGTCGGCGGCGACAACAGTGCATGCATGTCAAAGGGCCAAACGACAAGGGGAAACGTCAAAGTTGCTGTGGTACATTGGCATAAATAATTGAGGTGCCAAATGGCGGGCTGTAGACTGTTCTGTTCGATCAGCACTCGGTGCTCATTCTGAGGAAAGAGCACGAAGGCCCAAGCGGATCCCTAGATTCCATGTCCGGAGATGCAGGAGTGGTTCTATGCTATGGTACAATCTTCGAGATGTGTGTCCAAGTGTTGCTTTACTTGTACTCGACAAACTCGTAGACCGCGTCGAGGCGCGTGCGGTTGGCCTTGCGTTTGCGGTTCTCCCACATGTCGCGGCTGTAGGGGACCTTCTTGCCGGCGACGATCGAGGTCATGACGACCGGGCCACGGAGGCCCCGGGGGACCTCGACGGGGGGGATGGCGAGGCGCTTCATGTGGCTGAGGCTGAAGCGCGTCGTCTTGATGGGGTGCGTCTCGAGAATCTTGAGCTTGAGCGTCTGCGCCTCCTGGGGCAGTGGGTGCTCAATGGCCTCACGGAGCTGGCGCTTGCAGTGCTTGTCGTAGACGTGGGGCTCCTGGGGCCGCGTGTGCTCGCGGACGCGGATCGAGAAGGGGACGGTCTGGATGCCCATGGTCGATGGGGGGTCGTGGTTGGCGTGTCTGTCCGGTGGCGGATTAGGAAATGTGATGCGGCAGGCTGACACGAGGGTCCTTACAGTACAGTGTATTGGACGGCACCAACAGGGGGGCCCAGGGAGGCGAAGGCACACCCCGACCGACGGACGGACGGCAACGGACGGCGGAGAGCGATTTGAACGTTTGGCCTGGGCCTGGGCATGTCTCTGTCTCTGTGCACGTGACGTCAGAAACCCCCGGCCCCGGCCGAATCTCGGGTCCTGATTGGCCGCCGAAGCGCTCCAGGCTGTGCCTTCCTGTTGGTGTGTGACGAGGCAGCCCCAACCCCGAATCTCTACACAGCACAACGCAATGCTGCATTGCCAATGCATCGCTTGGTGGGCAAGACAGGAGCACGCGCTGCATCAAGACGGTAATGCAGTGGCGGCTGTTTGTCGTTGACTGTGTATCAACCTGCACACAGGGCACTGCAGTATTACAGAATTGCATGCACAACCAACACTGTACCTGGTACCTGGACGCGTTGGTCCGGATGGCGCTTGTTGATTGCCCCCTGTGCTCTGTGTTGTACTGGCTGGTGTTGGTATGGGCGTACAGTATACCCACAGCGCCCACGTGGCTGTGACTGCCTGGCGTCAGGGGCCGACCGGCGACGATTGGGTCGAACACGGCAAGTGACTGGCCACGCCGCCGAGTGGGGGCCAATCACGACACGGCGGCTTGTCGCACCCCCAGGTGGGCTCGTGGCTCTGGAGCGCACTGTGGACGAAAGCAGCCAACAAGAGGCAAACTTGTGCTTTGCATGGGATAGCAATCCACACGCCACCGACGTGCACAGCGCACGTTGCAGATTGCAGCTCACCCAGCCGCCAATAGCCAATCAAAGGGAATCTATGACCCCGTCCAAGGTGATTCTTTCCTGAATCCGGAGTCACACATCCCGTGTGGACCGCCGGCCATGCTGTGGTGCTGTGGGATCATTGTTTTTCACACATCAGACGCAAACAAATTTTCCTCTCCCTCTGATTTGTGGCATTCATTCAAAATGTGTGAGTTGGCTCCTGGGCGTTAACTTTGTGCGCGTCCAACACACAACACCAGTGAATGTCAACTCGTGCATCTACTGTCATGGACAATTTTATATACGACATGAGGAGTGATGATCATCCATCACCGGAGCGAGGTCAACTCAAATGGGATTGACTGCACCATGACGAGCAGCGACTTTGCCAGCACCACTGCCACCACGAACGTCAGCAGCGGTGGTGGCAGTGGGGCGGCAGCGACGGCAGTGGGGACCACGTGGCTCCTGGGCTTCGCCGAGGCCTGCGCTCTCGTGGAGCAGCGCCCGATCCCCCTGCGCTTTGCCCTGCGCTACGCCACCTACAACCTCCTCCCGAGCGCCGTCTGGCGGACGCTCCCCGCCGAACTCGTGGCCGCCGCCGCGGCTCTGCCCCACGCGCGATTCGTCTCGGCAACCGCAAGCAGCGGTGGCGACCACCACGCGGCGACGGTGCGAACACAGACCACCGCCCGTCGGGTTCTCACGGTTCAGACGCTCCGTTCGCTGCGGTGCCTCGTCGGCAGCTACGGTCTCGCCTGGGGATGCTGGCGCTGGTATGATACCCAGCGATCACAAAAGGTCCTGGAAGAAATCCTCCCAGAACCTGAGCGTGTGCTGCGAGTCGCGCCGTCCTCATCGTCCCCGCTCAGTCAGCGCGCCAGACGCCTCCACGGCGACCACATCCGCCAGATCACGTGGGAGGAGTTTCATCGGCCACGAGACATCGACTGGAGGGCACTCAGGCTCCGCCCACAACCTCGTATCAGCAGCGAAATGTCGATGTCGCCAACATTGCGGTGGCCGTGCGTCGCTGTCGTGGAACTCGAGGTAGATTCGGGGCATGAGCTCGACCAGATCTCCGTCCTCCGTGCCCGTACTGTGGCACAGGATGCGATCGCCTCGACTCCGGATGCGTCAATCGTTACCGTCGCCACGGTCCCCGCGGCGGGAACGCCTTCGTGGTCCCATGGGAATGGCGTCGACGTATATTTCTTCGCGATCTCGAGCATCGTCCGCTTTGTCTGCGACACCGCCACTTCACTTGACGCCTCTCGAATTGTCCTCGTCGACTCACAGGCTTCGCCCGCAAAGAAGATGACGACGGTGGTTCCGCGGCTCTTGCTCCAGGCCCTTCGCCACCATTACAACTGGCGCGTGGAGTGTCTCTCAATGACGGAGAACGCGCTGTCAAAGGAGGACGTGAGTGGTGATGCAGCGATCGCAGTCCTGGCCACAACAATTGACGAAGCAGAGACGACGATCCAGCAAATGCTTCGTCAAGGTACGACGCGCGCCCACAACGGTCGCTCGATTCATGGAATCACTTATGTCTTCTATGTCTGTCTTTTTCAAAACACAGGCACCATCCAGCCCGAGCAAATCATCGTCATCGTTGACGATCAGGCGACGCCCTCCTCGTCTGCATCGATGGCGTCCTCATCGGTCCTTGCGCGCTGTGCCGGTGTTCTGTCGACTGTCGACGTGACTGATCGCGTCCTCCGCGACGTCCGTCAGCAGCTGCGAGCAGGTGTCGCGCCGGCAGCGATCCAGGCGGGCATCTACGAGCGCTTCGGATTCCAGCGCGCTCTCCTCGAGCGTTCCGACCACGCCTCCGAGACAACCAAATACATCTGAGTTGGATGTCCGCCACACGTTTTGACGTCCTCGGGAAGCTGCACGGACGATGTGATCGATGAGACGAGCGTCCGTGAATCTTTGCTGGTCGCTTCCTTCTCTGATCGCAGCATGCCATCCCAGACGGCGACTCGGCGTGCCGCCGTCTCTGCTTGCATTGTTAGTGGCATTCGATCTCGACGTCGGATGGGTTCACAGCTAAATCGGCACCAGCACATGAACCCACATACAAGAGCAAGTACAGCACGTTGCCAACGTCGTTCGGATTCACTCGGCTCTATACGGCAATCATGCTCGGATTGCTCGCTGGTAATCACGTTGCCGTTCGCACCGTTGTAGCGCCACGAAGTCACACACTTCTGCTCGACAGGGATTGTACTGGAGAGTATCCCTTGCATTGTGGAACAAATGTATTGAAGTGTTAGGTCATGTTGGGGCGGTACTTCTTGGCCTCAACGGTGCTATGGGCGCTGTAGCTCGTACCACCGGCCTGAAGACGGACGAGGTCCTTCTTCCGGAGCTTGAGGCCCGAGATCGGACACGTCATGGTCGGCGTGACCATGTCCGGGACGCACGATGCCAGGAGCACGTAGCCCGAGGGCCGGAGGAGCACGGCGGGTTGGTGGGTGATGGCCTTCTTGGTGACCGCGCAGATCACGTGGCGGTCCGTCGAGTCGCCCCCGGACGCGAGCCACTCGAATTTGACGGGGAGTAGGTGCTTGAGCTTCATCTCCTCCTGGCTCATGGGATCACGGGTCTTGGTGTCTGGGGCCTCCAGCTTGGTCTGGGCCGTCGGCGTGCAGTCGGGGATCCAGAAGCTCGTCTTCTTCATGGCCTCGCGCTTAGCATCGTCCGACGTGCGGTCGACCTTTTCGCGGAGCTTGTCGGTGATGTCCTGGACCTTTGTCGCCGCCTTGGACGTCGTGGCGAGCACGGGCCCGCCCTGGCCGCCATCGAGGAAGCGCTGGAGCTCGTCCCGCTCGCGAGCGATGATCCGGTCCTGGGCCTCCTGCTCCTGCCGCTCGCAGAAGCGCTCGTAGGCTTCCTGTGCCTCCTGAATCGCCCGCTTCTGGGCCAGGAGGTTGGCGTAGATACACTCTTTGCAGTAGACAAAGCCCCGTGGGGACGCGAGGGGCTCCTTGCCCTCCGTGCGGGCGAGGCAGAGGCAGCACGAGCCGAAGGGCAGCTGTGAGTCCTTCCCGAAGCGCCGCTTGAGGGTCCCGTGGCCCGCGGCCTGCTTCTCGTGGTAAGTAAAGTGCGTCGTCGCCGTCGCGTTCTTGCTGTGCCGGCTCATGCTCGCAGTGTTGATGCGGTTTGGTCGCTTTGAGCACCGAACGCTGTGGTGTCCTGGTGTCAAATGTAAAATTTGGGATTGGTTCAGCATACTACCCCCGGGGGCATTACAAAACTGCTGGAGCAACCAACAAAAAATGGCGCCAAAGGGCGAAACTCAAAAATGAACTCGACAACACTGCCAATGACGAAGACGAATGCGGCGACCGAGGCCGAGGCCTCCGTGAACTCGACGGGCCGCCGGCCGGGGACGGCGTGGAACTGGACCGCGCTGTCCCAGCAGGCGGCCGCTCAGAACGCCGTCGAGGGCGAGCGCCGGGCAAACGAGATCCGCGGGCACCTCCGCGCGGCCGCCGCTGTACTCGGCCCCCGACGCCAAACACCGACGATGATGGCCAAGACAACGCCGCCGCCATCAAGAGCGGAACCCAACGTGACGACGACGATTGACGAGCCCCCAACGGCGACTGCCCCCGAGGACCGCGAGCGCTTCTCGACGCTCCGCATCGCCGACCGCGCGGTCCCCGCAGCTGATCTCGACACGGAGATGGAAGGCCGACGGTTCATCGCCCTCCGGGACATGGACCGCGTGTCCCGGGACGTCCTCGCCGACGAGCAGGTACCGAGTGCATGCTCTCGCGTTTTGTGGGTGGTATGGGTGGGGCCTTTGATGGCAGCTCACCTATATGAAATGGCGTGTAGGTGGACTGGGTGACGATCGGCGTCGTCGCCCGCAAGACCATCTCCAAGCCCACGACCAGCGGCACCTCGACGTTCATGGTCTGGGGCCTCTCGGACCTCGACGCGACGGAACTCGGCGTCTTCCTCTTCGATGCGGCCTACGATCGGCACTGGCGCGAGCTTGAGGGCACGATCGTCGCCGTCCTCAATGCTGCGGTGCTCCCGGCGACCGAGCACAAGCGCTTCGCACTCAAGGTCACCAAGCCCGAGGAGGTTGTCCGGCTCGGCCGCGCCGTGGACTTTGGGATCTGCAAGGGCACGACCAGCGGCGATGCCCGCTGCCGGCTCCCCGTGAACACGGCCAAGGTGCGTAGAGTCGGTGACCGAGTCGAGCACACGCGAGCAGCTGACCACAAAAATGGCTCTGTGCTTTTGTTTCTAATTGTTGTTGTTGCCTTTGATGCAGTCGCACTACTGCCTTCACCATATCGCCTCGAGCTTTGTCGCCGCGGGCAAGCGCCGCCAGCAGCTCAACAACTCGTTTGGAACCTTCCACAAGTCGGTCTTTGGGAGCAAGGGACAGGTCAAAAACATCTCGGCCGGCGTCTACGGCGTGCGGCCAGTGGGTCCCATGGCAGCCACTGGCGGGGGCAACCGACGAGCCCTCGGTGCGGCGGTGGCGGCGGCTGCTGCTGCTCGTGGTGGTGCTAGTGGCGGTTGGGCCCCTCTCATCACCAAAAAACGCAGGCGCCAGGACGAGGGGCATGCGGTGCTCGGGGTTCCAACGGTGCTGTCGTCAACGGGCGCCGTCGTCCAGCGGGTGACGTCCTCGAACAGCACCCGCCCTCTCCTGGGAACCACAATGACAATGGTGTCGTCGGGGACCGGTCGCCCCTCGGCCACCCCATCACTACAACCCCAAAGGGCAAGTCGGGGCCACAAGATCATGTACGTCGCACGCTCACGGCTGCAGCCGTCAAAACTCTCACTTGTATCAATCGCCTGCTCGCAGATCGTCCATGTTGTCCGCCGCCCCTTCCGGCGGCAGTAGCAGCTCGGGCGTGTCCCAATCGGTGGCAAAAAAGCCCAAGAAGGTCGACATGATCAAGTTTATGACTTCGGGTGGAGCCCAGCCGTGAAATTTCGACATCCGCACTCAGAACTCGATGTGGATGCGGTCCCCAGTTTTGCACGCCCGCGCGACGAGGTTGAGACTGATGGGGACCGACTTGTATAGCGCCACGCTCGAGTCGGCGAAGAGCCCAAAGTCATCGACGCGCTGAATCTCGCAGAACCCCGCGTCCTTGAGGTAGGCCGTGAGGATGGCCCGGTCGAAGCCGACCTTGTGGACGTCGTGACGGTCGACCTGGCCTCCGAAAACCATCCGCATGACGAAGAAGCGCTCCTCGTCGCTCAGCGTCGCGTTGACAAAGAGCCCCGAGAGCACGGCGAGGTCCGGAACCGAGATGAAGACCGCCCCTCCGGGCTTGAGGACCCGGTGCCACTCGAGGAGCGTGTGGCGGACCTCGCGCGCGAGGCCGTAGTGGCAGTGCTCGAGGACGTGGGACGCATAGATGGCCGAGACGGACGCATCCGGGAAGACATACAAGTTGCTCATGGGCATGACAAAGTCGACGTCGTCACGGTCGTCCAAGTCGACGATCCACCAGCCTGTGCGCGGGGTCATGCCTCCGATGTGCAGGAAGATGGGCTCGCCACCATTAAGCGCTGAGACGACCCGGGTCTCGTACGCGTCGTCCACGTGGTCGTCCGCGGCCGTTGCTGACGCGATGGGAAAGGACTGAGGGGCAAAGTCTCGGGTGCTGTCCATCGCGGGGAACACGTGCATCGCCCGCCGTCGGGGCCGCGAATCGTCCCAGTGTCTTCGTCGCCGTCTAGCAGCCGTCACCGACCACGCTGCTTGGACGCTCCCGGCGAAGCGCTCGGTGTATCGGCCCGTGTCAAATAGCGGGTGGGTCAAACGTCGAGCCTCGACGGTGCCACGGACTTTGGCCAAGAGCGCGGGGTCCGTCGCGAGTTGGACCGCGACGTCGGCGTACTCCTTGAAGGAGTTGACTGTGAGCGCGTGAAGATCGAGCGAGCGCAGTGCCGAGCTCCCCGCGCGGTTGCTCATGCGCGTTCCCTCGAGCGTCAACACGGGGACGCCCGCACAGAGCGCGTCGATCATGGTCGTGTGGCCGTTTTTGAGCGACGTGTCGAGGACGAGGTCGGCCACGCGCTTGACGAACGTGTGGTTGATCCACGGGACCAAGGGCGAGAACACGAGGCGCCGGTCGCCGTCGATCCCGTGGGCGAGCGCCTCCTCCCGGAGGTGCTTGGCGGCGTCGACGTGGCCCGAGTACTCGAGGAACCACATCACCGACCCCGGCACGCGCGCAAGAATGGTCATCCACGTCGCGAAGATGGGCGGATCCATCTTTTGCCAGTTGCTGAAGGTCGCGAAGACGAATGGCCGGCCGGTGTTCGGCTCCGCCCCGCCGATCAGCGACACGACATCCTCGAGCGCCGGCCGGGCCCCTCCAAGGGTGTGCCCGAGCATCTGCATGTGGTCGTTGACGATATAGTGCGTCGGCAGGACGAGGAGCTTCTCCGTGAACGCCGCGGTGGCGGTCTCGATTGGCGAGGACACGGCGTCAGTGACGAACCAGTCGATCTCCCGGTGGCCCGTGGTCATGGGGTATCCCAGGAACGAGACCTGCACTGGCGCTGGCCGGTGGCTGAGGATCGGCAGCCCCGAATGCAGCGTGTGGCCGTTGAGGTCAACGAGGACGTGGATCCGGTGGCTCTGGATGATCGCCGCAGCCTCGCGGGGGTCCTTGCCGACGAGCGAGATGACATGGTCGACGGTCTTGGTGATGTTCCGTCGCCACCACGAGGTCGCCGAGGTGAGCGAGAAGCAGAACACGGTCGTCCGGTGCGCCGGCTGCGTGAGCATGGCCAGCATCCCCCGGAGGAGCGTCGCGACGGGGTGCACCCCAAAGTCGGAGGAGACAAAGCCCACGCGGATGCCCCCGCCGCCTGCGTCCACGGACCACACGCGATCGTTGTCGAGGTCGTCGTCATCGTCCTGGCAGCACAGCGGTGCGTGCACGGCCGAGTCCCCGGCGACCTGTTGCTGACGACTCAGCTCGACGACGACGTCCGTGGGGAGCTCGGCAAAGTCGAGCGGGTTGGCGCCCGTGAACGTCCGCGTCGCGAGCTGCTCACGCAGTCGCCGCTCGATCTGCCCGAGCATCTCATCGCGATCCTGCCAGTCGGCCATCCAGTTGCGGGCCTTGAAGAGCCGGTGCATCTCATGGGTGGCCCCTTTCTCCAGCACGGCGACCTCGAGGGCCGACGTGGCCTTGGCGAGCTGCATCTGGTACAAGTAGCAGTTGCCCAGGTGCACCCAGCTCGTCACGTCGGCGGCGTTGACCTGGACGGCGATCTCGAAGGTCCTGGTCGCGCGGGGGAGATCCCCAAGCGCGTACTGGGCGACGCCAAGGTACTGGTACGCACTTGGGTGCGACAGGTCCCGCGCCGCCGTCGGGTTCTCGTCGATCACCGCCTGCGCGGCCGCGGCGAGCTGGTTGAGCTGCCCCGCGGTGTACAGCTCGCGGAGGGTCGCGGCGACCTCGGTCGCGGTCATCGAGCGGTAGTCCAGTGCCTTCACCGTGGCCATCGCCGCCGTCCACACGGCCACGAGGGCGATTGCCGATGTCGCTGCCAGGATCCATCGCGTCCTCGGCCTCGAGCGCTGGTGCATGTGCCGCGCCATGTTGCCCGGGTTTTGCATCATTTTTCCATCGTTTCTGTAGCAAGGGATATGGGTACACTAAATCAATTTCCAAGGTCCCAAAGATCCGCAGCAGCCTTCGTTTTCTGCTTGGCATATCCATTTCTCAACAGAGGTCCCGTGTTTGAAGTTAGATCATCCGCCAGTTGGGGAGAGATGGCATGCAGTCGAAGTTTACCGTGTAGTTTACCGTTCTTCTTCGTGTGTGTCCTTTGGCGCTTGCTCCAGGCCAGCGGCGGAGGCAGCAGCAGCGGCGACGGCACAACGCAGAAGTCCAAGAAGACGGCGAGGCCGCGGCGGCCTCCATTGGCGATCTGTTGCCCCTCCCTCTACGCACGCCCATCTGCGAGACGACCCCCTCCCCCCAATGCCGCCGATGAAAACCCATGCGGATACAGAGGTAGTCCCACCCGACGACAACCAACGCGAGGCGGACGGGGACTGCTGGGTCCCGGGGAAGGTCACATGCCCCGATTCGGTGCGAGCAGCGGACGACAACTCCCCATCGGCCAGCCAGGCGTCGACGGTGTCGCTAACAGACGAGCTCGCCGACATTGCGACGCTCAGTGATGAAAACGCGAGGCTTCGGCAACAGGTTGCCGATCTCACCGGCGCGTTGCACGCTCGCGACATCGAGCTTGCGACTCTGCGCGAGCGGTGCCAGTACCTTGTGCGGGCGCTTGAAGAGCAGGATGAGACCATCGCCAAGATATTCGCGGTCGTCTCTCCATCGACCGTGGAGACTGTGTTTGGAGCATCTAGTGCAACTGGTGCAGCAGAATTA
The DNA here is from genome assembly GCA_023338185.1 of Lagenidium sp. CBS 127285. Taxonomy (NCBI): domain Eukaryota; phylum Oomycota; class Peronosporomycetes; order Pythiales; family Pythiaceae; genus Lagenidium; species Lagenidium sp. CBS 127285. The sequence goes on from JAADYI010000043.1 coordinate 32,619, forward strand.
GATTTGCCCCCGCCCCCACCGCCAACGTCGTCACACGAGCAGTTGCTATCTCGGCCGACAAACTACAGAGAAGGAGCATCGAGCAACAATGCGGACAGAAATATCCTCAACGTTGCGATTGACCGAATTCTCCACCCGCCACCAAGAAAGCTACCCTCACGACGGGTGTCATTGTTTGACGATGACCCCTCAACAGTCACGTCTCCAACTTCATCATGCATATCGTCAAAGAGCTCGTCCACTCGTAGCTTCGAACGGCGCGAGAGTGGGGCGAGCGAAGAAGAGGTTGCGCGTTCTGCAGGCTTTCTTCGTCGGCCAGCTCGCCGATCTGCAAGCCGACTTTCGATCACAGACTACGGCTTGTTGGAGGATGACCCAGATGAACATGCGACTTGTGTCACGGCGAATAACAGTGACAATCAAGACCACATAACAAGCGTTGAACCAGCAAGCCAGAGGGCGCTTTTTGACGAGATTGATCAAGTTGCTCAGGCAAAGTTGCATCAATCGAACGCCGAAGATGGATCAAGTCTGGCGGCGGTGGATCCAGACAATCAAGAAGACGAGTCTTCCGAAATGTCATATGCTGAATTCTTGGAGAGACTGCGACTACCGGCTTCTCGTGATATCTTGGACACGATTCGCGCATTTCTTGGTTCAGTATTGGGACCGCGAGGTGATGGCAAACCACCACGTCACTCGGATTATGTCGATTACGACTTTTACGGTCGACATGAGTTACGCCGACGGTGCGAGTACTTCTTCCATGGAATTGACGAGATGCTACAAACACACCCACTATGGATTCATTCTTCGGAGGCAACACTCGCCAAGGCACGAGACGGGATTGAGAAATACGTGATGGACAAATTGTCCGAAATCGTGATGAATGAGTTGGACGAGTCTCACCAGTGGAAGATGGAAGATGAAAAGTTGGCGCGAAGAATGAAGTGTCTGTCGGTGAGTCTATTGCAGTGAGTAATCGTTGAATCTTGCTTTGCTGACTATATTTCTGTGTGTGTGCGGACGTCAAGTTTGTTACCGCCGACATGCTAGATATCAAGCCGTGCATGCGGAATGAAGTGGTGTGGTCAATGGCGGAAGATGAGTTGCGTCGGATCAATTCATTTCGCTGCCCAGGTGACAAGATCAACTGCATCGTTCGATGTTGCAGCATCATCTTCAGCGTCCTGAATCTCTCGCGTGGCGAGACAGGCAGCAGACCAGGTGCCGACGATTTTCTTCCGGTGTTCATCTACATCGTTCTCCATTCCAAGATCCCTCGGCTCTACTCCAACTGTGAGTACATTTCCGCGTATAGAAACGCGGCAGATCTCATGTCGAAGTAAGTGAAGAATGTGGAAGGATGTGCGAATTTGTTTCCCTCTCACCACTACTGATGTTTGTGGGCAGGGCGGGCTACTGTTTTGTCAATCTGCGGAGCGCGGTTGAATTCATCAGCGTCGTCGACTCCTCCATGCTGTCAGTGTCAGCTGAGGAATTTGACAGGTGAGTTCGTTCGAATTTGAACTGTAAGCCAACGCACATTAAAACAAATATTACTGTAGGCTCTACGCCCAGGCAGAATTGGGGCTTGGCGAGTGAGCCCCTTTGGTGGACATCATTGAAGGATATCTGAAGCGGAAACCTCCAGACGATCCATCAATGATGGCCACTGAAGTGCATTTTTGTGGCTCGTTTGTTTGGATTGTGTTGGCATGTTGTACTAAATATTTTTCCAAGTTGTGGATTTGCTGGTGTTGCGTTTGCCAGAGGGATTAGGATGGATGGGCAAATGGAGCAAGTTGATCAATTTAAGCGGTAGTGTTGTTGATCGATTACTGTTGTTTCAGGAACGGCTCTATCTCTTCGCGGCGAGGCGGGGGGTCGAGCTCATCAGACCTCATTCGAAGACATGGTGGGCCATCCCACATGGACGTCAGTTCGCCGTCGGTGTAAGCCCGCCCAAGAATGCTGCCGAGCATGATGGGAACGATGTACATGAGCGCGGGTTGACCAGCGATAATGTTGCGGAGAGCGACAGCCATGACGTTGGCCGCGAGCAAACCTGTGGCGTAGGCAACGCCGGAGAGGCAAAAGTACTTTCTTGACAACGGGTAGCCCATGCAGTAATCGTAGCGAATGCAGAAGGACACCAGGAGCCCGGGAAGGATGAGATCGCCGAGGCCCAATAGGGCATTACCTCCGTAGTACGAAAAGAGTAACGGGATGCTCAACACCATCGGAATCCGTTCGTGGTGGCACTCGGCGGCGGTTGGGTGCGACTGACAATAGTTGTCACTCCGGAGACGGACGTTCGCACCCCCAGAGGCAACATCCACCATCACGCTGGACCCAAATATCAGTGGCGAGACGTAGACAAAGAAGACATCGTAGAGAAAGGCAACCGTGAGAAGGGTCGTGGCGACCTTGAGGTTGGGCACCTGGATCGAGTCGATCACCACGAAACATAATGAGACGCAGAGGAGATCTTGAAGGGGCCAGATGAATGGGCTCGCCCGATTGACAAACCAGTAAATCGAAATGCCGGCCGAGATCAACAGAGCGAGAACACTGAGTGTCATCCGATGCGGATTCGCGCGGGCACAGACGACGGATTGCAGGACGGGAAGGATCACGATCTGGGCCATCGCTGCCGTGGTGGATACCATGAACAAAACGTTCATCACAAGTGCGAGGTGGCCGTAGTAGAGCATCAAGAGCATGCTGGATGCCCCAACGACAAAATACGCGGCGTGCTTGAGCGTCAGTTCGAGCTTCTCCTCCCGTTCCTCATCACCATAGTCCTCGTTACTCGCAACGTGTGAAACTGGCAGCCCGACGGGGACTCGGGCCATCCTCGTTCGCTCACAATCGTCGTCGATGCTCATGTATCCGCCCAGTTGCATTGACGCCATCGCTACCTTGTCATAGGAAAAGCGGCGTTCTTCGGTGGACGAGCAGTACGCGCCACCGACGACCACGACGACCCCAAGGAGCCAGGTAAGAAACATCGAGATATTCCAGGGGTTCTCCTCGGCATTGAAAGCGCTGACCGAGACCGGGCCAACTTTCAAGACTTCCTGGAGGATCTGGGCGTCGCGATAGCTCATGAAGACCGCGGGGATCGCCACGCGGGTAGCCATTGCCGAGGCCGCGGCCTCCGAACCCATGCGCACAAGCGTGTTCTGGAAACAGCAGATCTCGTACCCCGTCCCTCGTGGGCCGGCACGGCCCGTGTAGACGCACGTGTCGGTGACACACGCCCGCGTGGAGGTGCAATCGTGCGTGCTCTGCGATCCGGCGACGATCGGGTACTGGGCCTCGTCTGAAGCATTGGCCGCAACCGTGCTCTGACCGAGCGCGCAGTCGAAGATCGGAAGCCCGGTGGCACGCGCACTGGTCGCGGCACCGGGAATCGTATCCATAACGACGACCAAGGCGGCTCCCGCATGCTGAGCGGCGAGGACCTTGTGGACAAAGGAGCAGTTGCCACCGCGCTGGAGCAGCACCGCCGTGGCGCGCGTGGTGAGGGGCGCGGCGTCCCTGGTGTCGGTCGCGGTCACGACCCGCGTGCAATCAGCGGAGACCACGCCCTCGACGAGCGCGAGCGGGGGCTCATCGGCGGCGATGCGCCGTGGGCGGGGGCCAAACGTCGCGGCCGTGACGACAAAGTGCTCGGTCTCCGGGCGCTGGTCGCTGGGCGTGATCCGGGCGACGACCCGGAGGAGGTCGAGCTCCTCGTCGCTGCCGGCGAGCGCGTGGCCGGCGACCGACGCCAGTAGCAGCGAGCAGAGGGCGAACGCCCACCGCCACAGGGGCCCCGGGGCGGTGCGCGCGGGTCGCGAGGCCATTGGCGCTGTGAGCCCGGATCCGACCCATCGTGGTTGATCGGGTGATAAAAACCTCACTGTCAAGGTTGAAGTCCGATGCATCGTTCCAACACAACACGCAAATGATCCCGACCAAGGGCGACGGTGGCGTTGGCAGTGGCGATGGGGAGTCGGCCGCCGCCGGCGCTGAGGCGGCGCGCAACCTCGTGGCGTTCTGGGTGCTGGGCTTCATCAACAACATCGGCTACGTCGTGATGATCGCCGGGGCTCAGGAGATCGCCGCCGGGGGCGTCGGGCTCGTGTACGCGTGCGACATCCTCCCGGCGCTCGTCGTCAAGCTCACGGGGCCCTACTGGTTCCACTACGTATCATATCACGAGCGGACGGTCCTCGCGGCGCTGTGGATGCTCGCGAGCTTCGCCGTCGTGGCCTACGGGACGCACTCGCTCGGCCTCCAGCTCGTCGGCGTCGCGTTCGCGGGGCTCCAGTCGGGGATGATGGAGGCGTCGTTCCTCGCCCTCGCGGCCTTCTACAACAGCCGTCAGTGTCTCACGTGCTGGTCCAGCGGCACGGGCCTCGCGGGCGTCGGCGGCTACGCGTGGGTCGCGGTCCTGCACCTCTGGCTCGGTCTCAGCTTTGCCGACACGCTCCGGCTCGCCATGATCTTCCCGGTGCTCTACATCCTCACCTTCGCGTGGCTCCTCGACACGGCCCACGTGCCATCGCCGCGCCGGGCGCGGGGTTCCTATGCCGCGATCCCCGAGCGCCCGATCGAGGACCCCGCCGCCGTGGTCCTCGTCCGGCGAACGATGGTCGACGAGATGGACGACGACGACACCGACCATCGTCCTTGGGGCTCCAGGACTCGTGTGCTTGGGTCCGAGAGCATGGACATCCGCGAGCGCCTGGCGTTCATCCTCACGCTCGGGCCGTACGTCTTCCCGCTGACCGTCGTCTACTTTGCCGAGTACACCATGCAGACGGGCGTGTGGTCGGCCATCGGATTCCCCGTGACGAGCGCCGCGGCCCGCGCGGCGTTCTACGCCCACGCGGGGCTCGCGTACCAGGCCGGGGTCTTTGTCGCGCGGTCATCCGGGACGCTCTGTCGGGCCACACGGCCGACGCTCTACGCCCTCGCGGGGCTCCAGGTCGCGCTGCTCGGGGCCTTTGCGGCGGCCGCAGCCTGGCACGTGGGCTACTATGCGCCGCTGCTGCTCGGCGGGTGCCTGCTCGCGGGGCTTCTCGGCGGGGCGGTGTACGTGAATGCCTACACGCTCCTGGCGCACGAGGTCCCCGCACCGCGCGTCGAGCTCGCGCTCGGGGCGGCGTCCGTCGGGGACACCCTGGGGATCCTCGTCGCGGACGCCGCGGGCCTGGTCCTCCAGGGGTGCCTCTTTGCCCGCAACGGCATCCCCGGTGCAACGTTGCCCATGACGCAGTGTGTGCCGGGGTGAATGGGCGTGAAGGATGATGATGAAAGGGTCGGGCAATTCAATTCTGAATCGCCACCTTCTGCATCGTGGCGTAAATTACGAGCGAGAACAAGCCAAAGTCAGTACTGTAATAGAGAGGGGGCTCGTTGGGTTTTTCGCCGGGGTACTCACTGTACTGCGGTGCACTGCTGTGTTGTATGTTTTGTTTTGCGTATGGGGGTGTTTTATGCTGCCGGTCAACAGACACCAACATCCCCAAGGCGGAGGAAGACCGACACGACCGACACGACCGGGGGACGCGTGGGCCATTGAAGCAGCGGCGGCAGCAGCAGCGGTGACAACAACGACGACGACGACCCCCGACGACGGCTGTCGACGACCGCCATGAGCAGCAGCAGCAGTGACAGTGGCACGGGGCCGCCCCCACCGCCCACCTCGGCGCCGACCTCGCAGACCTCCTCGGCGGCCTCGCCGCACTCGACCGCGCACCTGGACACGCTCAACCGGCTCTCGGCCGCGACGCGCGAGTTTGGCGAGCAGTTTGGCGCGGCGGCGAGCCCCCGGCGGATGAGCCCCAAGTTCCTCCGCAGTGTGTTTGAGCCCCTCGAGCGCCGGGCGGACACGGAGTGCCTCTTCCGCGTGCGCATCTCGGGCATCCAGTGCCGGAACCTCCAGGGGCGCAAGTTTAGCGGCAAGAGCGACCCATTTGTCGAGTTTTACTGGGACGACCCGGACGAGCGCGCGCCGTACGCGACGCCCGTGATCAAGGGCGACCTCAACCCCAACTTCAAGGGCCTCCTCATTGCCTTTGAGTACAAGACCACGCTCGCATCGCTCCCCAAGCGCTCGCTCGTCGCCAAGGTCTTCTCGAACCGGACGTTCTCGGCCAAGACGCTCATCGGCGCCGCCCGCGTTGACCTCTGGTCCGTCGCCACGGGGCCCGTGCACCATGACCACCACCTCGAGGGCTGCGACAATGGCCGCATCGTCTTCAACTGCTACATGGAGCAGTGCAGCGAGTGGAACATCTCGGTCAGCGACGTCGGCGTCATGATGCCGGCCATCGCCAACGAACTCGACCGCCCCGAGGGCCACGATTTCCAGGAGGACGCCTCGCTCCCGCTCAAGAAATTCGCCGTGAGTTACAAGTGCACCATCGGCACGAGTGAGACGTTCTACATGGGCAACAACCTCAAGCACGCCGAGAAGCGCGTGATCGCCGATATCAATGAGGTGAGCTTCCAATCCCTCGCGCGGCTCGCGGTGCTCTCGTCGCGGGTCTCCCGCACGCACTCGCAGCAGCTGGCGTCGTCGTCAGCGCCCGACGCGGAGGAGGCCCTCGGGGATCCGCTCCTGGCCGAGGATCCGCTGGGTGTCGAGTGGTCCACGGCGGCCGACTATCTCCCGGCGATCACCCGGTACAGCACCTTCGACGAGCTCATGTCGGCGACGCTCACTGTCGAAGTCCGTCAGCTTCTCATTGGTCGCGGGCAGATGACCACGGATCCGGACGGCGGCTTCCTCACGCTGTATGAGAAATACAAGAAGGACATTGCACCAAACCAGGATCCCAAGTTTGACGAGGAGGTCCGAAACACGGTGCTCTTTGGCCAAACGTGGCTATCTCTCGAGAAGAGCTTCGAAGATGCGCTACAGGAGAGAATGAAAAAGAAGATCGACTCGGACGCTGGTTCAGTGAACGGTCTTGGATTTTCCGAGCACTTCGTCACAAGTCGCTTTGAACAGCCCCTGACACTCAAGGGCCATCAAGTTGGCGTCATCTACGGCACAATCTTATTCAAGCGCATTCCAGATGTCCGACAACTACGGTGCGGTGTGATCAGCGAAAATGGAATCTCATCCTCCAGCTCGGTCATCGTTGGCGGCCCAACGGCAAAAAAGACTCAACGGAAGGTAGTTATTCCGATCGAAGCGCAGCGCGTGCTCGAAAAAATGCAAGACCTCGTCGAACTCATGGCAGTCAGACAGAAGGACGACAAAGAAGCAAAAGTCAGAAAAGCAACCAAGATTTTGAAGATGCTTCAAATTTCCCACAAAGCATCCATGCTTTCGTGGGTATATGCATCCGCAGAGGCGCTCGATGAGACCAAAAGTATTCTCTTACGGTTATGGCAATTTCTTCTGGAGAATATTCGGGTCCGGCATTACACCCTTCGAAATGTCTTCTACGAACTCTTGTTTTATCTTGTCAAGCGTGCCGAACTAAGCGATTTGCCATTGCTGGGTTTTGACTCCACTGTCGTCACAAATGCCTTGGGCTTCAAGCACACTCAAAAGGTCAGCAAGAAAGACATCGAATTTGGTCTCAAACTGCGCGCAATGCTTGTAGAAACGAAGTACTGCGTCCTACAGACTGTGTCTGTTCGTGGTGTTATGAACAACAACTTGATGTTCTTCGTCGCACGGATGCTCTCAGTTCTCTGTTTTAGATTGCCCAGTTTTGGTGTCGAACTGTACCAACTGTGGGCCGAGTCTTATGTGGAAGCTGTTCCGGAACTTGCCGCTGAGTTCGAGATTCAGGCTGATGCGGATTTGTTTGCAATGGATGGGTTGGAGGCACATTTGGACTGGCGGAGGTTTCACAAGGCTGTGTATGACGAATTCAGTGAGAAGGTGCTGAAGTTGCAGGAGGGTGAAGCTGAGGATAAGTACGAGGTGACTAGTGAGGCATGGAAAGCCAGGTTCCGCCGGCTAAATGGAGAAGCAAATACTCTGAACATTTTGCTTCTTGATCAATGGTTATGGTATGTACTGGACACCCTCGCTGTTCTCAACCAGAAAATCGGTTGGGCTCATTTGCCAGGCTATACTCAAGTCTTAAAGGTATTTTTCTTGGAGCTGAAAACTCAAAAGTCTGGGTGGCTGCCACCGACATTGTACAAACTGTCATGCACGATGCTGTCAAATCCCAGCCTGATCAACCCGATGACGAAGTTCTTGCTGAGCAGCACGAGCGTCCACGATGTTACGGCGGTTATTGGTGCAGTAGAGCTACTTGGCGTTTGGATGTACATGATCCGAAGTTGGCGTGTTAGGCTCAGCTCGTATCGATTGTCCCATTTAGAGAGCAACGACCGATGGAACTTCCATCAAGATGACCAGTACTCTATTCCTGCTGGAGATGAAGTGTCCTTACTCCCCCCGTCATTCGATTTCCGCTTCTTGTGCGCTGCTCTGCGAATTCTTCTCTCCTCAGAGCACACTCAGGTCGTTCTCACTACCCTCGAATTCTTATACAACTGTTGGGATTGTTTCCCTGAGCGGCATGCGGATAAACTGCGATACGAACTACTCCAGTCTTTTTCACGACTGTTTCTACACTGGCACCGAGAAGTGCGGCACTTTTTTCACACCCTCATCGCTTTCCGTGCCATGAAGCCGCACGGTTGGACGCAAAAGGGTGCGTCATTCGTGAACACTCCGCCTCACAGTCGTCGGCAAATTGATGCTGTTGCTGCGGACTTCAACCACTCCCTTGGCGCAGAAGAGCAAGCGGAGCCGGCGAAAAGAACACGCTCTTACAGTGCTAGCAATTTGATTGAGTCGGTACAAAAACGATTGAGTGCATCTTCCCCGCGCTCGTCGCTCGTATCTCCTCGGTCTTCACCTCGTTCATCACCTGCTCCTTCACCGCGCGCGTCCGGGTCAGGTTTGACGTTGACCATCTCTTCTCCAAATAATCGAGGGTTCAATAGTGGAGGGAGTACACCTACATCGATTACATCAGGCATGGATCGCCGTAGTGCTGATGGCAGTGGATTCAACGACAGAAAGGTTCGGAGTATTTCTGAAGACTTCAAGAACAACTCGTTGCAGCCTCAACCGAAAATGGATCCCAACATTCAACTTCAGTATAACCGCATCCTTGAGTCAATTTATGCTGCCGCAAAGAAGTACATCGACCGACAAACCGAGCACGGAAACTTGCTCAAGACGAAGCAGCCTCTTCAGGCGACGTGGAAGAAAAAGGGAATGTTGCTGAAGCAGGGTTTCATATACAAGAACACGTGGAAGCAGAAATACTTCTCGCTTCAAAACAACAAGCTCGGATACGCTGACACTGAAAACGGACCGATTAAGAGGGAGATCACCGTGATTGGCAGTACCGTGACCGAGATGCCAAACCAACTCGACCAATCGCAAGGCACGCGAGTGATTCTCTTCAACTGCTTTTCAGTGGATAGTGGGTATCAAAAGTTCGTATTGTGCGCCCCCACGTTCGAGGAGCAGCGGGAGTGGATTGAAGTACTCACCCAGAACGCGACGGCGGAGACGGCCGTCAAGACCGAGGAAGGCTCCCAGTGGGATGTGGCTGAGGTGTCGGACAAGCTTCAGTCTCTTGCTGGCAAGCACGATGCTGGCGAAGACATCTCGGAGAATTTGATGCCGTACACGGCACCGGCAGTGAAAGAGTACGTTGATATTGGTCATCGGAGTGCTTGGCCTCTTTGTGTCTGACGAAACTTTTCAACATTGGCGTGCAGATGGCTCCAGCTGCGGGTGGAGGCGATGGAGATTGAGGGAAAGATCGCCGTGGGCCAGCCCTTCCAGATGCCCGTGCTATTGTCCAAGTCGTCGCTATACGCGGACGACGACTAGAGAGAGAGAGAGAGAGAGAGAGAGAGAGAGAGAGAGAGAGA